>PISX010012009.1:0-62468 GCA_004024625.1 Mellivora capensis | reverse complement strand
TTTCGGGAGCTTTTGTTCCCTGAGCGCTTTCCGTAGAGTCCGGAGGACGGGAATGAGAATGGCGGCCTCCTAGTCTCCGGCCCGGAAGAGCTGAGATTCGGGGCTCCACTCCTCAGAGAAAAGTCCCAGCTACTCCCATATCCCTCGCCTCTGGCCGCGCTCCGAGCTCACCCAGCCTGCGACCGGTTCAAGGTAACCCAGAGCTGAGAGCTCACTCCTCGGCTCTGTCTCTGTAGCCGGCTTCCCGCTCCGATACCTGCTAGCTCTGCGACACTCAGACACCCTTCTGTGACCCTGCGGGACCTGGGGCCATGCTGACCCCACGTGGGCTTCACCCCGGTTTAGCCTCTGGAGCGATGTCCCTCCGTGGAGCAGACTTTTAGATTTTCTGTTTCCAGAATTGCTGTTCTTCCTCTCTTCGATCTCCCGTTGGATTTGTAGGTGTTCGCAATGGTTTGATAAGCTATCTAGCTGATCTCCTGCTACCTGATGTCGTCTCAGCTGCTACTTCTCCGCCATCTTGCTCCAGAATATTAGTTTTCTATGGCTTTCGTTGCCCTTGATCTTTTGTAGGCAATGGCATCAATTGCCAACATTTGATTAAGTCTTTGTGCATAACTGTTCTCTTAAACAATTCCCTTTTACTTTGTTGAGAGCACAAGGAAACACCACTTACAATAGAAATAATGGAAGTGATGATACTTCTCATGGACAAAAGCAGAGGAATGTATTTCATGATGTTTATCTTCTCTCCCTCCCTCCTTTCTTCTCCCTACTTCTCTCTCCCTCCCTCCCTTTCCCTCCCTCTCTTCCTTTTTCACCCCCTTCCCTTCCTCCCCTCCCCACTCCTCCTCCTCCTCCTCCTCCTCCTCCTTCTTCTCCTTCTTCTTCCTCTTCTTCTTCTTCTTCTTCTTCTTCTTCATCTTCTTCTACTCCTCCTCCCACTACTAATACTTTATCACTGCAGGAATCTGAATAAGCCCTGAGTTGTTCATTATTTCCTGAGCAACTAGACCATTCTAGACTTGCCCTGTTATATAAAATAATGTATATTTTGGGTTGGATCTTAATACCTCACTGCTATAAAATAGAAGGATAACCTATACAAAAGAACATATAGTGTTTTCTTAAAAAATCCTTTTTTATTGTAAAATCTTACAGAAATAAGAAACCCCTTAAAATGAATGTATAGTGTAATCAGTTTTTATGAGTCAAATAGCTTTATAACCACAACGTAGGCTAAAAGGTAGAATTTTGCAATCCATTTATCCTAATCACAAGGCCTTCTCTCTCCTCAAAAGTAATCACAGTTCTGACCTTTATGGTAGTGAATTTTTAATTTTCTTTATAAATTTATCACTCAAATGTTCCTTCCTAAGCACTAGTTTAGTTATCCTTTCTCCTTTCCCATAAGTTTCTTTTAAGCTGGAGATTGTCCTGCTTGTTTTTGTATTTTATTTTTTGAAGAAATGTACCTTGAACTCTAGAGTTTCCCACAGTCTTGATTTTACTTGATGTTATCCTCTGTTGTAGTTTAATATGTTGCTCTGTCCTGAATTTCCTATAGAAGGGTAGCTGGTTCTATAGGCTGGATCAGATTTTTTTTTTCCTTTGACTTCATAGGTGGTAGCATGTTCTATTTGGAGGCATGTAATATTTTTTCTGCTATTAATGATCAATGCCAACAGTCTTTAGGTTGATGAAATTTCTCCAGGTGTTTTAGTTGTTAGAAGCTCATTCTCTAAAATAAGGAGGGACTTGTGGGAACAATGGTCCCTGAATTCTCAGATGTTGACAGATCTGTTTGTGGCTTTTTATGTGAAAATTAGCCTGGGTATAAAATTTTTAGTTCACATGTTCTTTCCTTGAGTATTTTAAATATGTTATTCCATTTTCTGATGGCATAATGATTTGTTGTAACAGTCTGATGACAGTCTAGTTTCCTCTCATTTATGAGTGATTTTGGTCCATTTACTAAATTTTTTCTCCTTAAAGTCTACTAAGTTCACCAGAATATATCTCAGTGTTGGTTGCTTTGGCTAGGTCAATTTCCATTTTTGATATGCAGCTTTAAATCCTATTTCAGGGACATTTTCATGAATTACACTTTTAAAAAATTGTTCTCTTCCTTTGATTTTCTTCTTTGAGGATTGATAGCCTATGAAAAGTGAAATCATTTTGAATAGCTGTTTGAGGGGCATCAACATAGGGATGAATAAGGAATTGGCAATCAGTAATTAACGCTGAACTGAGATTAAATGACTTACATTTGTAGTGAAGCCAACTTTCTATTGCAGAATTCAGTAGAGACAAAACAGATGTTTGGGTATGGTGTCAGGGTAAAGAGCAGGGAAAAGTGAGGAATTGAGGGATTCTAGGATGCTTGCTGAATATAGCTGAAATAGTTAGGAACATATTAATTGCACAAGTAAGTAAAAAATACACACAGGTATTTCTGGAACAGTTCCAATTTTTTACTATTTAGTATTATTTATTTTTACATTTACATATAATACATTAATATAATGTATTATTTGCCCCAGAGGTACAGGTCTGTGAATCATAAGGCTGACACACTTCACAGAACTCACCATATCACATACCCTCCCCAATGTCCATAACCCAACCACCCTCTCCATACCTCCCTCCCCCAGCAACCCTTTGTTTTGTGAGATTAAGAGTCTCTTATGGTTTGTCTCCTTTCCAATCCCATCTTGTTTCATTTTTTCCTTCCCTACTCCACAAATCCCCTCACTGCCTCTCAAATTCCTCATATAAGGGAGATCATATGATAATTGTCTTTCTCTGATTGATTTATTTCACTCGGCATAATACCCTGTAGTTCCATCCACATCATTGCAAATGGTAAGATTTTATTTCTTTTGATGGCTGCATAGTTTTCCATTGTATATCTATACCACATCTTCTTTATATATTCATCTGTTGATGGCATCCAGGTTCTTTCCATAGTTTGGCTATTGTGGACATTGCTGCTATCAACATTGGGGTGCACATGCCCCTTCGGATCACTACATTTGTATCTTTAGGGTAAATACTATTTAATTTTAAATAAAGAAGATGTAAATGTATGACTAAATGCAATTTAATGCTTATTCACTTGTAGGAATATTCACAATACATTAGCATATCAGAGAAGAAAATTTTGAAAAACAATTTGCCCCAATTTTTGGTTTGAAAAAATGTATTCCCTATCTGTATGTCATCATCCAGTCCATAAAAATAGTTACACGTGGATTTCTATTATGCAGTAATAATGTCAATTAAAACTTCCTGGGGGTAAAGGCACTTTAATTGGAAACTCCTTTTTATGGGTCATATTGGCAGGTTTCAGAGGTCTCAGTAACATGATTTCTGCTACATTTTAGGCCTGTGGAGCTCAAGGTACTGCCCACATAGAAAAGCTGATGTTTGTTTGCAGACTTCCTTTCTGAAATGGAAATCCTTCAGTTTCTGGGTATTTTCTATATTTACACTAAGCTTAAGGTAATATTAGACAAAATTGTATTGTTAAAAAAAGTATAAAGTTTTATTGCTCTTTATCTCATTCAAGTGGTAAATGTCCATGTTGGTCAAATCCTCTGTACTCTACTTTAAATTTCCCACTATTCCTCTTGTCACATCAGACACCATTGATGCTTATTGATTGGCTGGTTTCCTTTACCACTTTCTCCTTGGTTCCTAATGTTAAGCAGGGTCAATGCAAAGAGCCAAGTACTGATGTTAGCCCAGAAAATTTTTTTGTGTCCACATGGCCTTGTCTTGAATGGAGAAGGAGGGAGGGAGAAACTAGACACACATCAGATCTCATCCATAAATCTGAAGGAATTCTGTAGTCACCTTTGAGAATCTCATAGGAGTTTTATTCTTCTTACTTTTATTCTTGTTACTACAAAATCCATGCTTTTTTAGCCCCCTTCCTTGCCATTGTCCTGTCAGTAGCCTTAACTAAGATAGTGAAATGGGATTGGGATGCACTGGGATTGGCCAAATAGAATCTGAACATAAGCTTCTTGATTAATTTACCCAGCTTACAGCCCTTGAAATAATCTCCTTCTAAAGAATCTCAGCCAATTTCTGTCCTATCTACAATTATGATGTCTCTTGCTGCTACTCTCCACAGATGACTTCAGGATGCTGAGGCTTCACCAGGAACACTAATGCCTAGACTCTTTGTTGGACCAAGGCAACATTACTGATGCTGAATCCCTCCTTGTGACAATGCTGCAGATGCCTGCATTTAGAGTACTAACACTGCCTCAAAGATAGTACATTCTATTACTGCCAAAGCTGTTGGCACCAATGCTGCTGATTCTTTGGCTTTCGTGTCTTATGGAGATTTACTCTGTTTACTGCATCTTCTTTGCTAAGGGATTCAGACTTAAGTGTCTGAGGCCTGGCCTAAAATACATTCTGATCTACCATGCTATACTTAAAGTCTATTTCCCCACTGTCTTCAAACACTCGTCTATTTCTGTTGAATCAAATTTGTTCATCTTGGTTCTTCCCATACGATTCTTTCCCAGAAGAATCCTTAAATCCTAGTATAATATCCTTCTTAGCTCCACCAAGTCTCCTGATAAGAATAATAATATGCCCTACTATATTCTTCCCTACCCCATTACCCTCAGTAAAAAGTCTGTTGTCTTATTAAGAATTTACCCCCATAAAATAATCAGGCTAAGTAATGGCTACTCCTTCAAGTGAGACCTTTTTCAATATCAAAGCATTGGGAAGAGGGAAAGTTGGAGCCATCCTGTTCTTGTCTATTCATTCACACAAGTTGCCTCGTTGCCTTGTTGCTATTGTCCCTGCCTGATGACTCATGTGACCCAGCACAGAGCTGCTATTCAATGCCTGCTCGGGACAAAGCAATTTTGCTATTGCTTCTCTTCCACATTTGGGATACTGATATATTTTATGAGGTTTCTTTTTGTCCTATCTTAAACACAAATCCCATAGTATTTCCTTTCTGGAGTCATGAGACCTCACACAACCACACTGCCAAAAACCAGGATAGAGGCCTTTGTTTTTGTTATCTGCATACTCCTTTCTTTCCATTTCCACTGTCTCTTACCTAAAGCAATATTCAGACTGTGGGAAACCCCTTAATCTCCACACCAGTCACTGTCCCTATGAATTACTTTAATTCAACATACTCGTACCCTATAGCTCAACTGGAGTGGGGGTGGGGTGAGGTTCACAGGAGCAGTTTAAATATGCTAGAAAGCCTTAGAGTGGGTGTCTAACAGCTGCTTGATGCTTTTTTTAAGGATGTGTATGTGTGGCAAGGTAGTTCACTCTTACTCTCTTCAGCTTTGGGATTTTTAACTGAAACTGTGACAAAAGTGTCCCACTTAAAAGTCTGTAAATCTTCATCAATAAAGAGTCTCATGCTCTACCGACTGAGCTAGCCGGGCGCTTGTAAATCTTCATCAATAAATGTCAAAATAAATGAGGAAAATAAAATTAGGGGGTGTTTTAGTTATCGTTTAACAAGACGAATCAAGGCTATGTGCTTAAATTTATCTTATGAACGTAGTCACCAGTTAGTGTAAATAAGTCAGATGTTTGCATAGAATTACAGGGGAGAAAGCAAGCTCCTGTGGCCCAGGGATAAAAAAAACCCTTAATATCTTGATAAGGACAGGTAAAAAGGGGCAGGAAACTGGCACTGTGAAGAGCATAGGCAATAGAATGCTTGGAGAGTAGCCGGTTACCTTGCTCACTAGAAGGCCATGTAACTCGATAGAGACAATCCTCAGTTCAACTTTCAGATGCTCTGAAGCACAAAGTTCATAGGAAATATGGGAATTAAAAGATATGAAATGAATGGGACAGACTTTATGGGTAAGCTCCAGTGATTGGGGGACATTTGTTTATGTGGCATACTGCATATTTTTGAAGTTTTGCAAGAAGACAGGATATCTGAAATACCACTCAGAGAGCAGAGAGTTCACAGAGTTGTACTTTTTCCAGTGTATGGTGACCATACATCTATCTACCTTTCTTTCTTTCTTCTTTCTTTCTTTCTTTCTTTCTTTCTTTCTTTCTTTCTTTCTTTCTTTTCTGTGTAAACTTTTCTTTTTCCTAGCACCATCTGAAGTCATGATTCCCTAATCAATGTCCACTTGTAATATAGCATTTTTAAGTGAAAGTGTTCAGTGGTTCTTGGGCCCAGCTGTCTGATTCTACATTGGACAGCATCCTCAGTGTTTGGTGCAAAGCCAGAGGGCACAAAGTCCCAGGGTCTCAAGGGAGCCTTTTGGGTACCATTCAGCTGGGAAACCCATACCTCCAGATGCCGCACATGTGATAATTGTCACACTACTCAGGGCAAGGCCAAGGCCCTGATGGTAGAATTTTTCAACTGTGCTTATTCCCAGATGCTGGACTCTGGACAATGGAAACAGATGGGTTGTCTTCCTAAGTTCAAACTTAGTAAAGAATAAACCTGAGATAATTTCAGTTGGAATCATTTAACTACAGAGGTTCTGAGAGAGCTAACAGCTGGATCAACTGTCCTTTTTTCCTATGATTTCACAATATATTATATAAAGTCTAAATGAATTGTGTGACAATGAAAGGAAACATCACTAGAATGTAGGATGGGGAGTTGGCAGAAGGATCTCCAATGCGGTACCACTCACAGTCAATAGCAGAACCAACAGGAAGAGACTTACATTCTAATTGGATACTGCTTTACTATGGGACCAGGAGAAAGGAAAATTTCTTCCACCTCCAGCAAAATCCCAGCCAATGCGAGACAGGTATAGTTCAGCCAGTGAGAAGCCACTATATATCCAGCTCTCAGTTTACCCTAACGGACTTTTTGTTTACAAGAGCCCCTTTTTGTTTACAAGAGCCCCTTCCCAACTCCTCCCTTTTCACTGTAAGAAGAGCGTTCCTTTCCTTTGTTCTTATCTGACCATTTTCTCTTTCATTCCAGATCACACCTGAAAATTTTCTATGTTCTATGCTGGTAACAGTAGCCTAGATTATAAAATATGTATTGGATATGGAGCACATTACCTTTGCTTGGGAAGTGTTTCCTGTGGGAGAGTAGGTACCTAAATTAGGCTTTTGCTGTGGTCACATTGGTTATGATTGTGTTTGCTCTCCTTTGTGGGTATAGGCATAGACATTGCTATCTTCTAATGTTTAGCTGAAGCTTCTGAAATGGAATTGTGAGAGATTTGATGTGGCAGTAACTCAATATCAGGCGTGGTTTAAAAGGCTCATGAGCTTACCATAGACTTCAACATGTTACTATCCCTCATCCTTCTGGGACAATGGGTTAAGTAGAAAATGGTAGAGGACGACCATTCTTATACATTTCTTAGAAAGTACTCACTTTGCTTTATTAATTTATTTACTTACTTACTTATTCAATTAGTTGTGCATGTTGACTATTAAGTTGACTTATCTTTGGGGAGGTTAATTTTTTAAATTAACATATAATGTATTATTTGTTTCAGGAGTGCAGCTCTGTGATTCATCAGTCTTACTCAGTTCACAGTGCTCATCATAACACATACCTTCCCCAATGTCCATCACCCAGGTACCCCATCCTTCCCACCTCCATCCACTCCAGCAACCCTCAGTTTGTTTCCTGAGATTAAGAGTCTCTCATGGTTTGTCTGGGGAGATTATTTTGTTAGAACTTTAAATTTCAAATAAAAGATTGAGTTGACAAAAGGATAGACTTTGTAATCTTACATTTTACAGAAAAGTTAAAGTTTGAAGTAGCAGATGTCTGGCAATGTGTGTGTTTCTTGCACACATTAAACGTAGTACTCTGATAAGTCTGGACAACATAACTATGTATAATTTAAAATGGGAAATAGAATTAAAGGATGTCTTCTAGCATATACTTTGGGTTTGAGGTAAATCATTTCTTGTGGCTTCTAGAGGCAATAAAATAATAGAAACATAGGCATTCAGTAAAGTCCAATTGAGTTGAATCTAGGATTAAGTATTCATTTTCCAGGTCATCCTTTCAACACATTTATTGAGCATGTACTATGGGCCAGGCCTCTTGAGATCCATCTGTGAACAAAGGACAAACATTTCTGTTCTTGTGACATTTATATTCCAGGTTCTAGCAAGATACATATAGCAAAAGCAAAGACTATAAATACAGCTTCAAAGTACACACAGGATTTTGATAATCCACTGTTCTCTCCTTGTTAGGAACAGCAACACCACTGTTTGAACATTGGATTGCTTATTGAGGCCCAAGATATCAAGAAAGAAAATAAGATATTTAGAAAGAATACCAGTTATAGTCTCTAACCCTTGGAAGAAAAGGGGGGGTGTCTCAGGGCCTAAACATTTTCCTATAGCTGTTCCCTTAATGAATAAGAACTAAGGGCAAAATAATGGAATTCTTAAGGATAAAGTACCCAACTACAGAGTAGATGGTGGTATACGGAAAAAAGTTTGAAAACATTAAAATGCCTCTATTTAGTTCTCTTCAAATATCTTGGATGATCTAATTTAAGAGTAGTGAAGCAAGGTGACCTAGGGCTTTCTCTTGCTTCATAAGTGGAGTTTAAGGGATAAAAGCTGTGTGGTAGGCTGCTTGGGTGAAAGGAGCCCAGGCAAATATACACCCTTGTCCCTATAGGAGAAGGTGAGAACCAAAATTCTAATTCATAATAAAGTGCATGTCCTTCAAGTTTCTTCTGTGTATGCATCCTTTGTTATTTTCACATGTCAAATATGGATGGTAAGGACAATGGCAAAGTGGAAGGTGTGTGTGCATGATGCATGACAAACCATACCTGCAGGTCACGTTCAGCTCAAGGGACCGACAGGTCATGGGCCTTGTGGACACCTTCATACTACGATCTCATTTATCCTCATCACAACTTATAAAGTCGCCATTATAACTACCTTTTACAGATGAGGGTGCTGGGGTTTAGAGATGCTAAGTGCCTTGGGCTACCTGCTGTTGTGTGTCCAGGTTGGGGGATTAAGCCTAGACCAGTGTCTAGGGGAACTTGTTCCTTGGAGATGCAGAAAATTCCCTTTTATTTTATTTTATAACAGCTGATAAGTGGAGGAGGGTCAAAGGGAAAGACTCAGTAAGACTAAGACCGTGGATAAATGTTATTTTGTTTTGCCATGTTTCCAATACACACCTCTGATTTTTATTTAGGATATTAGAACAGAAAAAAAAAATCTTTAAGACTTTCCAGTTCCATAATCTGTAAAATATCAGTCACCATCCTTATAGGACTATAAAGTCAGTTTCATGAGTTACAACAAGTAATATTTTTTAACATGGTAAATAGAACAAAAACTATCAGAGACTCTTGCGCACAAGTAATGGTAGGTACTAGTCAGTAAAAAATGTTTAGTTCTCTACCCAAAATATCTGGTCTCCTTGTAAAATCGATTTCTTTATGTAGGTCATATTCAGCAAAATTTAAAAGTCAATTCTCCAATCTAGAGTCTTCACTGATGAGGAATCTAGGTGGGACAGTGACTTGCCTAAGTTCACATCATTAGTCATTTTAAACAAATATTAGTCATATTAAACAAATTAATATTTAGCCAGTAGGAGGGAATCTTTAAAATGACAGCTCATAAAGACACATGCTTTAACTAACTACAAGACATTATTCATTAAAGATAGAAATTCCTTCTTGTCACTAAAAAAGGAAGGAAAAACAGGCAAGCAATCATAGAAAAGCTTCCTCTTCATTTATACCTTCATGTGATGAACATTTTATTTAGTCCTTTAAGATAATGATGATTTTCTTTCTCTTGAAGTAGGGTATTTATAAGCAGGAAGCCCAAGGTGTGAAGGATGCACCTTCTACCTTGGACACACCAAGAAACACTTGTGGGGGCACATTGATTTCACTGGTTCTTCCCCTTGGTATAAAATTGGTGGCCCACACGCTTTCTGCCTGGGAACTGGACAAAGAGTCTGAATCTAGTGCATGGCAGATAGTGTATAATGGTGAACAGTGTATAATTGTCCAGTAAAAGGAGACTGATATCATTGAAATAAACCTAAGAAGAAGGCTGAGTTCATTTAGATCCAGCCCCAGAGAGTGAGATTTGAGCAAGGGAAATAGGTCTTAAATGGAGGAATGAAGGTTGCTGGCCTTGTAAGAGCAGACCTTGGTCCCAGACAACCTGTCCCCCCAGTGCATTTGTGTGTTTACCTTCACATCTAGCACACAGACATGGAGCATACGGGGTCTCCTAACATGAGGTATGATTATTCTGTCCCTTCTCACGGCCCAGGTGCCTCTTCCCCCAAGGACCATCCTTTTTTTTTTAAATAAAGATTTTATTTATTCATTTGAAACAGAGAAAGAGAGCATGAGCAGGGGGAGAGGCAGAGGGAGAGTGAGAGGGAGAAGCAGACTCCCTGCTGAGTCAGGAGCCCAATGAGTGACTTGATCCCAGGAGCCTGGGATCATGACCTGAGCCGAAAGCAGATGCTTAACCATCTGAGTCACCCAGGTGCCCCAAGGTTCATCCTTTTCTACCCCTGTTAGGGATCAATTCCCTTCTAATTCCCCCACCTGTCTCTGCTGGGTCCGTGTGACAGGTGGGCCTTCTTAGTTAAAGAAGTGGGGCTCCCAGGTCCCTGAGAGACACATCTTAGCAACACTGCCATTGGCTGCCTTTCCTGTGAGAACTGGTCCTCTTGACACATCTGTCTCTGTATCAGGATCTGCCACACTCTTGGGCATGCATGTCTGGTGGCCAGCAGGCTCTCACATTTGATGTGACTCTCCAAACAAGATGGTGCTTCTTTAAGACCAGTACACAAGTCCTGCTGCCTTCTGAAGGATACCTCCCTCCTTTCCCAAGGAAAGCCTCCTGTATAGGCTTTCATCTCAGATCTGGTCACAGGGAGGGTCTGATCTGCTCTTCCTTAATGAGGAGCTACTACGCATTTGAGGAATGCATCTCTTAAAGGCCCAGAGAGGCTCCAGGTTCTGTTTTAGTTCAGAGGCAGCCCAGGGCTGGGCTTTGAACATTAGCATGTGTATGGCACCTATAGACAGTCCTGGTGTGGGTCTTCTTGGTCAAATGGCACCCAGAGGGCCTCCTCTTGAGGCTCTGGGATTTTGCTCCCTTAGTCTTGCTCCAAAAACTGAGGAGTCTGTCCAGAGGAAGGTCAGTCAGCTGAACCGAAAGGCTGAAGTGCACAGTTATTAAAATATTGCAGCCCAGGTAGACATTGATTAAGGGGTCTCCACTCAGGGTGAACACATGATGTCGAATGATTCTAGAGAAAAGTCTACCAAAGAAAGCAAATCTAGTAGATCAATTTTTAGAATACTTCAACATACTACAGACTGCCCCCAGTCATTTATAGGGGTTTTGGGAGGCTAGAGGCAGGTGGGGATGGCAAAGAAAGGGGTAAGGCAAAATGCTCACATTTTGTGAATAGAAAACTGAAATGCTAACAACCTTCTGCAAAGATAGGTTTCCAGTTAAGAGGGTCTATAAATTTGACTCATGGTTTTGGGAGGCAGTGTTCTCAGATTAAAACATTTAAGGATGTAAAATTTGAAGCCATCTGAAAAATGAATGCTTCTTATTTTTTCTACTTAACTGAAAAGTTATATTCTTCTTTTTTTCTTTTATGAGAATTCCTTGCTTTTACCATTAAAAGGCTGCCATAAGGCACCAGCCCAGTAATTTATACCTCCTAAGGAAGGGTCAGTCACCACTGCTTGACCCAGAGAGCCAACATATCCTTCTGTTAGAGGATATCTGTAAATAAATAAGCTAGGGGAAAAAAAATCTCTCATTTTAAAAGAAAACAAACTTAACAAGGGGGGAAATGTTTGGGATTTATGACAGTCAGACTTGCCCGTCATTTTTATGACCATCTTAATGAATATTTGTTTTTTGAAGATACTTTCTCTTAATGTTTTTGGGAAAAGCTTGAAATAAAAGCCTGGTATTGAGAAGAGAAAGAGTAAGAAGGTCTTGAGATAGAGGAAAGTCAGTTTTGCTAGACTGAAGATGACAGCATATGCTGTGGTTTAAGGATTATAGAAAATGGAGTTACCAGTGAGAACATTTATAAAAAAGCAACAAAGAATAAAATGAATTTACAATGAAAAAAAGCAATAACCTCCCCCCACCAACTATACATTTCACATGGAGGAGAAAACACCCTAAAGGGCTCTCATATCAGTCCTTATATAATGTGTGTGAAAGACTTACAGATTTCTTGAGAACACATTTTGTGTGTGTGTGTGTGTGTGTGTGTGTGTGTGCATATACACATGTCTGTGTGCTTCTTTTGACATAAAGCTGCAGGTAGGATCCAAGAAGACAGCAAGAGAAATAGGAAGGAAGAGTGAGAGGAGACCATTGGCTAAAGGCTTACTCTGGGGACACTGAGTACAACCAATTATTGTTAATTACAGAACTTCAAGACATTGGACAGGGAGTCTCCAAGCTGATGTGATGACCACTCATTTTTTTACCTTGGCTGACTACAAGACTTAGGGGGTTTTGTCTAGATAAGAAAAAACAAACACAAATTTCCAAAAGTGAAGACAACCATGAAGTATTCCTTTAATGGATAATGCTTGAGAACCACCACTCTTTCCTTTGGTGCCAGGATATTTAACAGAAGATTTTTTGGTTTAAGTAGCTTAAGAAAGAAAGCCTTGTGGGTTCATCAGGGATACAGATTCCCGTGGCAGTTGGTGAGAATGTAAGAAAGGTCAGTCAAGAAACTGGTTTCTAGTGACTCACCAAGACTAATGAAAAGGGCTTTTTGGGAAGGCAAGCTCCCTGCTTAAGGAGTCCATTGACTAGACCCAAGGTCAAGGGAACAGTGAGCTCTGATTTAAGAAGGGGCAGAATAGGTACCCATGTTTTTCTCTAGCTAACTACCAGGAGTTATCCTCCATTAAAAGATACAAATTATTGGGGCACCTGGGTGGCTCAGTGGGTTGAGCCTCTGCCTTCGGCTTGGGTCATGGTCTCAGGGTCCTGGGATTGAGCCCCACATCGGGCTCTCTGCTCAGCGGGGAGCCTGCTTCCCCCCTATCTCTCTGCCTGCCTCTCTGCCTACTTGTGATCTCTGTCTGTCAAATAAATAAATAAAATCTTTAAAAAAAGATACAAATTATTCCTTCTCACCAGGAAAATAAGACTAAAATGAAAGTCAAGAAAAACAGAAGACTACCACATCCAGCCTTATCAGTCATAGATTCTTTCACTGACTGTTATAATTTCTGGAGGCTAAATTGATTTTTAGTTTTGTTCAAAAAGGGCAAAGCTCAGGGTAAAGTGCTGGCAATAGACAAACCCAAAAGGGAGAAGGCTGGCCAGAATAAGGTCAGCTTACACAGTGAACCACACTGAACAACTAGAGCACTTAAAGGGCATGCACTTATATTGCAAAGAAGAAAATAAACAAAAACAGAAGTAAACATAAAATAAATTCAAAAGACAGAAAGAAGAAAACATCTAAAAAGATACTCTAAAAGTTTTTTTAAGGCTGTGCAAAATAGTAGATGTCATTGAGAAGGATAACACATGAAGTGCACCAACCATGGGTGTGGTGAGGTGCCAGGGCATGCATTTATGGCTCAAGTGATTTAGAAGGCCTTGGAACAGGGTGTCAGTCAACATCACAAAGTTTCACACAACAGGCAGATGGGGAGCACATGGCATCTCCTAGCATGATGTATAACTATTCTTTCCTTTCTCATTGCCTCCTGGGCTCCCTTCCCCTGATGATTATTTTCTTCTGTATTTTTCAGCTATCACTCCTCCTCAGAATTCCACATTAGACACTGGCAGATCAGTTAGGCCTGATTTGTATGAGTAAAATCAAGAAGATTATTATGTATTTGCTTTCTTCCATCAGAGGGGAAAAGGGAGTCAATAGTGAAGGGTGGGGGTGGAGTGCTTCCAAATCAGTTCTGACTGACCATACTCATGTCACATTCTTCCAGCAACTTGGAACCTGGTCACTTCCCTGCCAAAGAGGTAGGGATTTCGTCACCAATCAGTGTTGCCTTAGCAAACTCCAGGCCTCCCTCTCAGGTTCCTCTCAGGCTATGCTCAAGGAGAGGGACCTGATTTCCCATCCTCTGATAGAAGCTAGAGACTTCCTTTGAGATCTTGGGCTGGTGGAGGAGAGTCAGTACAGATTGCCACTGAAGTTCACAACCACCTTCTCTCTAATACATTAAACTGACCTTGGTCTTCCAAAGCACTCTTACAGCAGCCTGGTCCTCAGGTACACCTCTTCTCAGCATCTCAACTGATAAGCTGTGGCCATGGTTCCTCAAAGCTCCTCGTATACTAACTACCAAGGGCTTGCATGTCCATCCACATGTGTGCCCAGATGGAAGTAGTATCCAGAAACAGTCAGAAGGCTGGATATAGGGGGAAGTAATGCACTGTTATTTAAAGGTAACAAAACAGATAGACATTGACAAAAGAGAAACTTTTAGGACAAATAGGGTTTCACCTTGACCAACTACATGACTGAGGTCCTGCTGTTGAAACAGAAATTAAAAGAACTATATATCTAAAAAAATATAGTAACTATTAGTAGTATCCCTTTGTGGGATAACACCCGAAGACCACCATTTCTTGGTGTGGTGTCAAGACATTTAGAATAAGATTTTAAGTCTTAACTGGATAATGGACTGAGAATACTGATTTTTATGGCTGAGCAAGGCAAGAGGGCTATCAAAGGTCTGGCTTCTAGTCAATAATAATAATTTTAAAAAGCCAAAATGTGGAGAACCTCCTGGAATGGCAAACTCCTAGTTTTGATGGTCTACCAGCTACACATGAAGGTAGGGTTCAAGAGGGAGAAGAATGCTCAGATTAAAACACTTAGGGTTCCAGAATATACAGTTGTCCATGAGGCAGTATCTAGGCCTTCATGAGGAAATCATTCATTCTAATGCATTCTGCACATTTGCTCTAGTCAACTACATGGTACTCTCTCTTTTAAAGATAAGATATCCATTCTTTTCCCAAAAAGGGAAAAATGAGAAAAGGGAGGTCTACCACATTGAACTCTCCCAGTTGTTCATACTTTAAATTACAAAGCCCAAGAGTACCAAGTCTGCCCCAAGGAGAGTGTCTTGGCCTGGCCTGGGGTGGAGTGTGCTATTACTTAAAGATTGGAGAATAGATAGATACTGGTGAGAATGTCTTTAAGTTTTTAGGATCCACAGGAGTTAGTCTTGGCTGATGAAACAAGGGAGATTTTTTTTTGAATAAAAGAAGAACATAAACATTTTCAAAACTAAACAAAGAAAAAGCAACAAAAAGCATTGATTTTAGGGAACACACATGAAGGCCTCCAGTCATTTGTGTGATGCCAGATCTGTAAAAGAAAACTTTATAGCTTGAGTGTCTTACATGGTGAGGCCTGAGGAGTCTCTCGGGATTCTTGTGTGTATGTGGGGGTGGGGTGTGGGGTAAAAATTCGAGACACAGAAGGCCTTCTGGTAAGGCCAACTCCTATTAGAGGGTCTATTTGCTAGACCCAAGGATAGGGTGAGCAGCAGGCCCAGAATGGGCAATCATTGGTGAGGAAATCTCTTAACCTTTCTGATCTGTCCTGAATGATTGCTTTAGCAAAGCCAAAGTGCTCATCTTCTATTAAAATATTATAATAGCTTCCTCTCGGTAAAAAAGGAAAATAAAGTTATTGAGAGAAAAAAAACAACAACACAATGCACACCAGTAAAAATTGACTAAAGTGGAAGCTACCGCACTGAAACCTACCAAGATGTTTTCATTTCCTGATGATGTCTTTTGTTTGTTTGTCCCTTGTGGCATGGGTACTAATAGTTTATTTTCAGTGATAGAATGTTTTTATTAAGGGCTTCCTTTATTCCGTAGGGGAAACACTAGAAAGCATTTTTCCTACCTTTGCCCAAAGGAAGAAAACAAAATAAATGACAGTAAGAAAAACTAGGGGGAAAACCAAGGGCTTAGACACAAGTGGTTCAATAAACCAATTTTAAGGCCAATTTTTATAGAAATTGGAAAGAAAAAGCACCGAGAGATGGGACATTTGTGAATCCCACAAAGGGGAAAATCAGTTTATATGCATCAAGGATTAGATGCCCTTTTGGGAAAGAAGAATACAAACTGATGCAACCTCAGTTAAAGGTACAGTCCATTTTTAAGTCAAAAATTTGATTGTCATTTCTTATTCTGGGCCAAAATGGAAGCTCAGAAGAGGCAGCTGTTGCTTTGAGTAACAACCCACATTTTAATGATTTCTAGCCAAGCTCAGACCATATGACCTTCAGGACAATCAGCCCATTAATCAGCAGAATGCCTCATGATTATTTGATGTGATTCAGCTCTCTATTTTCACACAAAACTCTATTATTAGCCTTATTTCTATCAAAGAGCCACAGGCACAAAGCCAGCTATGGACAACCTGAATATTTGCATTTACAGGAAGATGTTGTTCTGCAAAGGTTGGAAGTCAGTGAGAATTGAAGCTGGCTATGGTATGGGAAGATGAAAATGGGAATGTGTGCCATTGGTAAAGTCATAGCTGCAGCGGCTAGAGAGTGGTCTTTCCTGTAGGCGTTGCTTTCAGAGATTGCTTTGAAAGGTCTCACTCAGTAGAAAGGTCCAAGAGTAGCTTTGGAACCCAAGCATATAGATAAGGACAAGGTTCACTCTGAAAGCGGACTTTTACGTTAGTTTAGAGGACCTGACTTGCATAGAAGTTGATTACAAATCTTGCATGAATCCTCATTTTATTCTTTCTTTTTTCTGACTTCACAGAAAAGACTTCAAAGGCCTCCATCAGCCTTGACCACAGCCAAGTCTGGATTTTAAGGTCACAGAACACTCTTGGCAAAAGACAAGATGAAGGAGGCTTAAAAGGTTGAGAGTTCTTTAAGCTCCATTCCATTTCAGTGGGAGGCAATATCAGAGACCCTTAGAAAAAGATTCGAGTTGTTGAATCATCAACTCTTTGGTCAGAGGTGGTTACATAAGAGCAATGGAAGGTTTTAAAGAAGTGGCCTCATGAATGTGTAGACAAGAGTGTTGGATATTATACAGACCTTCTTCTCTGAGGGGACCAGCTACATCCCTGGATGACCAAAGAACTTGCTCACTAGTCCACCTGATTTATATGAAAAATAATAAAATGTCCTAGTAGCATACACCTAACTTCTAGAAGGAACTCAAGGCACCCTCTCTCACTCCAGAGGAAGGAAGTATCAAACATCTTGAAAAGGGGCCATACAATATTGAGAGCTAAAAGTAAGGACTGTGATGCAAACAGTAAATAAAAAAGATCAGGGGTGGCTATACTAATACCTGAAAAGATAAACTCTAAGTCAGAAACTGTTACAAGAGACAAAGAAGGGCATTGTATAGTGAAAAAAGGGTCAGTTCACCAAGAAGATATAGTGGTTATAAATATTTATGCACCAAACCTCAGAGCTCCTAAATAAATGAGACAAACTTTGACAGGACTTGGGGTAGAAAAGGGCAGCAACACAATAATAGTAGGAGATTTCAATACCCCACTTTCAAAAATTTATAGAAAAATCAGATAAAAGTTGAATAAGGAAATAGATGACTTGAACAACATCACAAAACATTTGGGTCTAGTAGACATATATAGAATACTTCACCCAACAATACCAGAATATACAAATATACATTCTTCTTAAGTATACATTAAGCATTCTCCAAGACAGACCATATGTTAGGTCACGAAATAGGTCTTAACAACCAAGAAGCTTGAAATCATACAAAGTATCTTTTCTGATAACAACAGAATGAAACTAGAAATCAATAGCAAAAGGAAAACTAGAAAAGCCACAAATATGTGGAAATTAAACAACACATTTTTAAACAACCAATGGATCAAAGAATAAGTCACAGGAAAATTAGGAAACACCTTGAGATAAATGAAATGGAAACACAACACACTAAAGCTTATGTGATGCAATGAAAGCAGGGAATTTTAGAGATCTGTGTGTGAAAAAAAAAGAAAGAAAGGAAAAGGAAAAGAAAAAAGAAAAGAGATCTCAAATTAACAAAATAATTTTACACAGCAAGAAATTAGGGAAAGAAAAACAAATGAAACCCAAAGCTAATAGAAAGAAGAAAATAATAAAGATTAGAACAGAGGTAAATGAAATAGAAAATAGAAAAATATTGGGAAAAAGACCAACAAAATGAAGGCATTGTTTTTGAAAATATCAACAACATTGGCAAAACTCTGGCTAGATTAACTAAGAAAGAGAGACGATCCAAAAACTAAAATCAGAAATGAAAAAGGGAAAACTATAAGTGATGCCAAAGAAATAATAAGGCTTGTAAGAGAATAATGTGAAATACTATGTACCAAAAAATTATCCAAGAAATGGATAAATTCCTAGAAACATACAACCTATCAAGACTGAATCATGAAGAAGTAGAAAATTTTAACATGCCAATAACAAGTAAGGATGTGGAATCAGTAATGAAAAATTTCCTATCAAATTAAAGCTAGGACCAGACAACTTCAAGGCAGAATTCTACCAAAGATTTGAATAACAACATCCAGGCACCTGGGTTAAGCATCTGCCTTCAGCTCAGGTCCTGATCCCAGGGGCCTGGGATTGAGTCCCAAACCAGGCTCCCACTCAACAGGGAGTCTGCTTCTTCCTCTCCTTCTGTCTCTCCCTCACTCATGCTCTCCTCTCTCTCAAATAAATAAATAAAATCTTAAAAAAAATTAACAACAATCTTCCTGAAACTCTTCAAAAAATACTGAAGAGGAAGGAACATTTTTAAGCTCATTCCGTGAGGCCAGGATACAATGATACAAAATGATGAATATTGATGCAGGAATTCTCAACAAAATAGCAGCAAACTGAATTCAACAGCATGTTAAAAGGATTATACACCATCGTCAAGTGAAATATATTCCTAGAATATAAGGATGGTTCAACATAGACAAATCAACAAATGTAATATAACACATTAGCATTATAAGGGACAAAACTCACATGTTATTTCCAAGGATGCAGAAAAAGCATTCAACAAAAATCAACACCCCTTTATAATAAAAACACTCAACAACCTAGGAATAGAACTAAACTACCCCAACATAATAAAAGTCATATTCAAAAAGCATATTGTTAATGTTATATTCAATGGTGAAAAATTGAAAGCTTTTACTCTAAGATCAGGAACAAGGTAAAGATGTCCACTCTCACTACTTCTATCTGACATAGTCCTGAAAATCCTAGCCACAGCAATTAAGCAATAAAAAATAAAGACATCTAAATTAGAAGAGAAGTAAAATTATTCCTGTTTGCAGATGAAATGATCATATACATAGTAAACCCAAAAGATTCCATACAAACTATCAAAACTAATAAATCCAGCCAAGTTTCAGGATACAAAATCAAGAAGCAAAAATATATATTGCATTTCTATATGCTAACAAAATATCTGAAAAGGAAATTTTTTAAAAATTTCATTTGCATTAGCATCAAAATCAATAAAATACTTAATAAACTTAGACCTATATACTGGGGGCCTGGGTGGCTCAGTTGGTTGGGCAACTGCCTTCAGATCAGGTCATGATTCTGGAGTCCCAGGATTGGGTCCTGCATCAGGCTCCCTGCTCAGCGGGGAGTCTGCTTCTCCCTCTGACCCTCTCCCCTTTCATGCTCTCTCTCTCATTCTCTCTCAAATAAATAAATAGAATCTTTTAAAAAATAAAAAAAGAAAAACCTATATACTGAAAACAACAAAACAGTGGTAAAAGAAATTTAAAATGGCAAAAATAAGTGGGAAGATATGTGTGCTCATGAATTAGAAAACAATATCATTGAGATTTCCATACTACTCAAAGCAACCTACAGATTTGATGAAATATCTTTCAAAATCCTAACAGCATTTATTTTCAGAAAAAGGATTCATTATATATTATGGATAATATCTTTTCTTAGATATGTGACTTGCAAATATTTTCTCCCATTCTACAGGTTGCCTTTTCAGCCCATTGATGTGTCCTTTGATGTACAACAATTGTTAAGTTTGATGTTCCAATTTTCTATTTTTGCACTAAAAATTATCCTAAATTCATGTGGGATTTCAGGGGGTCCCACATAGCCAAAGCAGTTTTGAAAAAGAAGAACAAAGTTGGAGGCCTCACAATTCCTGATTTCAAAACATATTACAAAGTTACAGCTATCAAAGTGGTGTGTTACTGGCATAAAGACAGGCATACATGCAAATGGAGTAGAATAAAGAGACTAGAAATAAACCATCACGTGTATGGTGAAATTATCTTTGAGAAGGGTGCCAAGACTAATCAATGGGGAAAGGATAGACTCTTCAACAAGCTGTATTAGGAAAATTGGATATCCACATACAAAAGAATGAAGTTGGACCCTTATCTTACACTATTTACAAAAATTAATTCAAAACGAATTAAAAACCTAAACACAAGACTCTAAACTCCGAAACTCCTAGAATAAAACACAGGGGAGAATCTTCATGACATTGGATGTGGAGGTGATATTTTGGAAATGGCACTAAGATCACAGACAATAAAATAAAAATAGTGAATTGGGACTACATCAAACTTAACAACTTTCTTTTTTACATCAAAGGACACAGTCAACATATCCATAATATAAAATGAACTCCCACAACTCAACAACAAAAAATTCAACCCAACTAAAAATGGGCAAAGGACCTGAATGATGTTCCTCTAATGATGAGCTACAAATGGCCAACAAGCATATAAAAAGATGTTCAACATCTCTAATTTTCAAAGAAATGAAAATTAAACCACAGTGAGATATTACATCACACTTACTAGCATGACTACCATAAAAATAAAAACACAAAATAACAAGTGCTGGTGAAGATGTGGAGAAATATAAACCCTTGTTCACAGTTGGGGTTATGAAATGGTCCAACCCACTAAGAAAACATTATGGAGTTTCCTCAAAAAATTAAAAATAGAACTATCACAGTATTTAACCATCTCACTTTTGGGTATATATACAAAAGAATTGAAAGAAGAGTCTTGAAGAGATATTTCCACACCCATGTCCATAGCACAGTTTGTACTTAGGAGGTGTAAACAACCCAAATGTTTATTGACAGATAAATGGATACACAAATATATATACATTGTTACAGACTGAATGTTTCTGTCCCCTCAAAATTCATATGTTGGGGTGCCTGGGAGGTTCAGTTGGTTAAGCATCCAACTCTTGATTTTGGCTCAGGTTATAATCTCAAGGTCTTGAGATTAAGCCTGTGTCAGATTTCATCCTGAGCAAGGAGTCAGCTGGAGATTCTCTTTCTTTCCCTTTCCCACTGCGCATCCCCCAGTTCTCTCTCTCTCTAAAATAAATAAATAAATCTACTAACTCCCAATGTGATGGTATTTGGAGGTGGAGCTTTAAGAGGTGATTAAATCATGAGGGTGGAACCATTATGAATGGTATTAGTGCCCTTGTAAAAGAGATCCTAAAGAAATTCCTTGACCTTTCTGCTGTGTGAGGATACATCAAGAAAATGGCCATCTATGAACCAGAAAGAAGGCCCTGAGTATGAGACTAAGTCTGGCAGCACCTTAATCTCAGACTTCTGAGCCTCCAGAACTGTGAGAAATAAATTTCTGTTGTTTCAGCCACCCAGTCTATGGTATTTTGTCATAGCTACCTGAACAGACTAAGACATACATACAAGTGGAATATTACTTAGCCATAAAAAATCAGGGAATCCTATCACATGCTAAAACATGGATGAACCTTGAGGACATTATGTCATGTGAAATAAGCCAGTTACAAAAAAAGACAATTACTGTATGACTCCACTTACACAAGGTATCTAAACTAGTCAATTCTTAGGAACAGAAAGTAGAGTGATGGTTAACAGGTGCTAGGGAGAGGAGGAAAAGGAAATTTTTGCTTAATTGGTATAGGACTTCAGTTTTGTGAGATGAAAAGGTTCTGGAGATCTCTTGTACACCAATGTGCGTATAATTAACACTGCCAAACTATACACTTAAAAATGGTTAAGCTGGCAAATTTTATGTGTTTTTTTTAACCACAATAAAAAAAAAGTTTTAGAGAAACAAGGTATCTGAGATCTGACTGACTGAAAGTGACCATTGCCTTCAGTATTTTTATGAGCTAAGAGTTCTAGGACAAGTTTGTTATAGTTATGTTTCAGTTTATCCAATTACAAAAATAGGATGATAACATAGTACTGATTACACAGAGTTGTTGTCAGGCTCAAATGAAATAATCTATGTAAAAACACTTACCACAGTTCTTACTACTTGGTAAGTGTTTAGTATTTATTAGCATGATTGCTAGCTAAGGACTCCCTTAGGCTATAATTCTAGAGTAAAAATTTTCATACAATGAGGGAAATGAAGCTTGAACTCCAATGATCAACCCATTCTTCCTGTTTTTTCTCATAGACCTCAGGTGGGTCAGAGAAGCAGCATCATGAAGGTGTACATCCAGGACATTTCTGATGGCCTCTTTCTTTTAATGTAGCCAGCTACATCCCTAATTGATCAAAATTTTGTCTATTTAGCCCACTAAATTTGCCAGAGAAAGAATAAAAACTTTAGAACCATACCCCTAACTCCTATAAGGATCTCAGAGCTTCCTTAACTCCACAGAAGAGGAGCACTCATGGGGGGCCAAGGGAACAGAATAGTACAATGTGGAGCTCAAGAGCAAGTTTAGATTGGCAGAACTTGGGTATGCCTTCTTATTACCTGGTAAGTCTTAGACAAGGATTTTTTAAAAGATTTTATTTATTTTAGAGAGAAGGAAGAGAGAATGAGTGAGCAGGGGTAGAACAGAGAAGGAGAGAGAATTTCAAGCAGACTCCATGCTGAGTGTGAGCCCAGTGTGCAGCTCAATCTCATGACTCTGAGTTCATGACCTAAATGAAATCAAGAGTCAGCTACTTAACCAATTGAGCCACCCAGGGGCCCCTTAAACAAGGTTTTGACACAGAGGTACTTCACTTTCCTCAGTTGTAGAATTGGGGATACAAATGTGAAAAATCCTCACTGGGTTGACAGCTGTTATAATTGTAGGCTCTCCTCACCAATGAAAGCTTCTCAGGGCACAACACAAGGAAAGTGCCTTACAGTTGGTGCTATTGCATTTTGCAAAAGTCAGGTATGACCTAAATCAAGCCCAAGGTGGCCCTAGACTGTCCCACTAATAACACAGGGATGAAACACTGCCATAAAGAGACAAGGAAAGACACTGCAGATGACTGGACTGAAGGGAAAAGTGGCTCAGCCACAAAAGTATGGCACACTCAACACACATAGGAGAAATCCACAAAATGCCACATCCTGATGAACAGAGGACATTGTACTGCAGGGCACTACAAGACTTCTTTTTTTTTTTAAAGATTTTATTTATTTACTTGACAGAGAGAGATCACAGTAGACAGAGAGTCAGGCAGAGAGAGAGAGAGGGAAGCAGGCTCCCTGATGAGCAGAGAGCCCGATGCGGGACTCGATCCCAGGACCCTGAGATCATGACCTGAGCCGAAGGCAGCGGCTTAACCCACTGAGCCACCCAGGCGCCCCTACAAGACTTCTTCTTAATAAGACCACTACTTTTAGGAATAGGAGATGTGACTGACTATCGTAACACACAGAAACAAGAACAGAGAGACAAAATGAGGAGACAGAATGTGTCCCAAATGAAAGATCAGGACAAAATTATAGCAAGAGACCTAAGTGAAATGGAGATAAGTAATATGCCTACTAGAGAATTTGAAATAATGATCATAAAGATACCCACTAGACTTGAGAAAAGAGCACAGGGCATCAGTGAGACCTTTAAGAAAGAGATAAAAAGGAACCAATCAGAGATGAAGAACACAATAAATGAAATTAAAAATACACTAGATGAAATAAATAGAAGAAGAGAGGAATCAGAAGAATGAACCAGAGAGCTGAAGAATAGAGTAATGCCAAATAATCAAGCTGAGCATGTGGGAGAAGGAAAAGTTATACAAAATGAAAATAGACTTAGGGAACTCAACAATTCCATCAAGTATAATAAAATTCACATTATAGGGATCAGAGAAGGAGAAGAGAGAGAAAAGGGGGCAGAAAATTTATTTGAAGAAATGATAGCTGAAAAATTCTTGAATCTGGGGAGGGAAACAGAAATCTAGATCCAGGGGGCACAGAAATCCCCCAGCAAAATCAATGCAATGAAGTCCACACCAAGACATGTAGTAATTAAAATGGAAAAAAGTAGTGATAAAGAGAGAATTTTAAAAGCAGCAAGAGAGAGACACCCACCTGGTTTAGTCAGTTGAGTTGGTTAAGGCTTTGCTCATGATCTTGGGGTCCTGGAATTGAGTCCTGTATTAAGCTCTGTGCTCAGTGTGGAACCTGCTTGTCCATCTCCCTCTGCTCTTCCCCCAGCTTGCTCTCTCTCTCTCTCTCTCCCTCTTTCTAGAATAAATAAATAAAATATTTTTTAAAAATCAGCAAGAGAAGAGAAAGCCATTTCATACAAGGGTAACCCTATAAGGCTATCAGGTGATTTTCCAGAATAAACTTGGCAGGCCAGAAGAGAGTAACATAATATATTGAAAAAAATGAAATGGAAAAAACCTGCAGCCAAGAACATGCTACCCAGAAATACTGACATTCAGAAGAGAAGGAGAGATAAAAAGTTTCCCAGATGAAAAAAGTTATAGGAATTCATGACCACTAAACCAGCCTTACAAAATATGTTCAAGGGGACTTTCTGACTGGAAAAGAAAGATATTATTTAAGAGTAAGAAAAGTAGGAAGCACAAAAGCAACAAAAAAAAAATAAGTTTATCTGTAAAAATCAGTCAAGGGACACACAAAATAAAAGGGTGCAAGGTAATGACACTATGTACCTAAAATGTGAGGGGGAGAGGACTAAAGAATGGGTTCAAAATTAGGGGTACCTGGGTGGCTCAGTTGGTTAATCATCTACTCAGATCAGGTCATGATCCGAGAGTCCTGGGATTGAGTCCCATGTTGGGCTCCCTGCTCAATGATGAGCCTGCTACTCTCTCTCTCTCTGACCCTCCCCACCCCTGCTCATCCTTTCTCTTCCTTTCTCTTTCTCTCTCTCTCAAATTACTAAATAAAAATCTTTTAAAAAAGAGTGGGTTCAAAATTAAGCTACCATCAACTTAATGTAGAGTACTATATGCAGAAAACGTTTTATACAAACCAAATGGTAACCATATATCAAAAACCAGTAATAGATATGTAAAATATAAAGAGAAAGGAATCCAAGTATATCACGAAAGAAAGCCAACTCATCATGAGAAAGCAGAGCAAGGGAAGAAAGGAACAGAACTACAAAAACAACCATAAAGCAAGTAACAAAGTAGCAATAAATATATACTTACCAATAATTACTTTGAATGTAAATGGACTAAATGCTCCAATCAAAAGATATATGGTGATGGAATGGATAAAAATAAAAGACCTAAAACAAAACAAAACAAAAAAACCCCTAAGACACCTAGGTGGCTCAGTCAGCTTAGTGTTCAACTCTAGATTTTGGCTCAGGTTATGATCTCAGGGTTGTGAGATCAAGCCCCACAATGGGTTCCATGCTGGTCATAAAGCCTGTTTGGGATTCTCTCTCTTCCTCTCCCTCTACCCCTTTCCCCCACTCTTTCTCTCGGTCTCTCTCTTAAAAAAACAAAAAACAAAAGAAAACAAGAAAACAAGATCCATTTATACTATATGTTACCTATAAGAGACTCATTTCAGAACTAAAAGACACATGCAGATTGAAACTGAAAAAATGGAAACACATTTATTATGCAAATGAATGTGAAAAGAAATCTGGTATAGCAATACTTACATCAGACAAAATGCACTTTAAAACAAAAACTGAAACAGGACACAAAGGACAATATATAATTGTAAACTGAATAATCCAACAAGAAGACGCAACAATTGTAAATATTTATGCACCCAGTATGAGAACACCTAAATATGTAAAGCAGTTAATTACAAACATAAAGGAGCTAATCGATATTAATAAAATAATATTAGTAGACATTAACATCATACTTATATCAGTAGACATAATCAACCAAACAAAAAATAAATAAGGAAACAGTGGCTTTGAATGATATATTGGACAGATGGATTTAACAGATATATTCAAAACATCTCATCCTAAAACAGCAGAATAGGGGTGCCTGGGTGGCTCAGTTGGTTGAGGATCAGACTCTTGATTTCAGCACAGCTCATGATCTCAAGATCATGGGATTGAGCCCCACGTTGGGTTCCATGCTCAGTGGGGAGTATGCTTGAGATTCTCTCTCTCCCTCTCCCTCTGCCCCTTCATGCTGCATATTCTCTTTCTCTAAAAAAATAATAAATAAGTAAATCTTTAAAAAAATTAAAACAGCAGAATACACATTCTTTTCAAGTGTGTATAGAACATTCTCCAACATAGATCACATATTGGGACACAAAACAAGTCTCCATAAATTCAAAAAGATCAAAGCCATACCATGCATTTTTTCTGATCACAACACTGTGAAACTAGAAGTCAACCACAAGAAAAAATCTGGAAAGAGCACAAATATATGGAGGTTAAATAACATGCTACTAAGCAATGAAAGGATCAACCAAGAAATCAAAGAGGAAATACAACAAACACATGGAAACAAATGAAAATGAAAACGCAGCAGTCTAAAATATTTGGGATGCAGCAAAAGAGGTTCTAAGAAGGAAGTTTATAATAATACAGGTGTACTTCAAGAAGCAAGAAAAATCTCAAATAAACAACTTAACCTCTCACCTAAATGAGCTAGAAAAAAAAACAGACAAAACCCAGAACCAATAAAAGGAAGGAAATAATAAAGATTAGAGTAAAATAAACAAAATAGAATTAAAAAAAATAGGGGCACCTGAGTGGCTCAGTGGGTTAAAGCCTCTGCCTTTGGCTCAGGTCATGATCCCAGGGTCCTGGGATTGAACCCCGCATTGGCCTCTCTGCTCAGCAGGGAGCCTGCTTCCTCCCCTCTCTCTCTGCCTGCCTCTCTGCCTACTTATGATCTCTCTCTGTGACAAATAAATAAATAAAATCTTTAAAAACAAAAAAACAAAAAAAAATAGAACAGATAGATGAAATGAAGGGCTGGTTCTTTGAAAAAAAATCCATAAAATTGCTAAACCTTTAGCCAGACTCAACAAAAACAAAAACAAAAGCAAAAGGAGAAAGGACTCAAATAGACAAACTTACAAATGAAAGATGAAAAATGACAACCCAAACCACAGAAATATAAACAACTATGAGAATATTATGAAAAACTATACATCAAAAAATTGCACAACCTGGAAGAAATGGGTAAATTCCTAGAAGCATATAAACTATGAAAACTGAAACAGGAGGAAATAGAAAATATGAACAGAGTGGTAACCAGCAAAGAAATTGAATCAGTAATCAAAAAACTGCCAACAAACAAAAGTCCAGGACTAGATGGTTTTATGGATGAATTCTACCAAACATTTGAAAAAGACTTAATACCTATTCTCAAACTATTCTAAGAAACAGAAAAGAAAGGAAAACTTCTAAATTTATTCCATGACACCAGCATTACCCTGAAACCAAAACCAGACAGAGACAGGACATAACAAAAGAGAATTACAGACTAATATCTCTCATGAATATAGATGCAAAAATACTCAAAGTAACATAACTAATCTGAATCCAACAATACATTTTAAAAAATCATTCACCACAATCAAGTGGGATTTATTCTTGGATTGTAAGGATGGTTCAATATTTGCAAATAAATCAATGTGATACAACACATTAAAAAAAAGAAAGGATAAGAATCATATAATCATTTCAATAGATGCAGCACAAGCATTTGAAAATGTAAAACATGCATTCATGATAAAACCCTCAGCAAAGTAGGTTTAGAACGAACATACCTCAACATAATAAAGGCCATATATGAAAAACCCATAGTTAACATAACATGCAATGGTAAAACACAGAGTTTTTTCCCTAAGATCAAGAACAAGACAAGGATGTCCACTCTCACCATTTTTATTTGACATAGTACTAGAAGTCCTAGCCACAACAATCAGATAAGAAAAATAAATAAAAGTCATCCAAATTGTTAAGGGGGTAATGAAACTTTTACTATTTGCAGATGGTGTGATACTATATACAGAAAAGCCAAAAGACTCCACCAGAAAACTGCTAGAACTGACAAATGAATTCAATTAGGTTGCAAGATACAAAATCACTGTGCAGAAATCCATTGCATTTCTTTACTGTATTTTTTCTAAGGTTTATTTATTTATTTATTTGAGAGAAAGACTGAGTGCAAGTGAAAAGGGGAAGGGCAGAGGAAGAGGGAGAGGGAGATAATCTCAAGCAGACTCTCCCCTGAGTGTGGAACCTGATGTGGGCTTGATCCCATAACCCTGACATCATGACCTGAGCCAAAATTAAGAATTAAATGCTTAACTGACTGAGCCACCCAGACAGCCCCATTACATTTTCATACACAAGTAATGAGACAGTGGAAAGAGAAATTAAGAAAACAATCTCATTTCCAATTTCACCAAAAAATAATAAAATACCTAGAAATAAGCTTAACTAAAGAAAAGACCTATATTCTGAGAACTAGAAAATATCAATGAAAGAAATTGAAGATGACACAAATAAATGAAAGGATATTCTATCCTCATGAATTGGAAGAACAAGTATTGTTAAAATGTCCAATCCACTTTAAGTTATCTACAGCTTTAATGCATTCCCTATCAAAATCCCAATAGCATTTTTCACAGAAATAGGACAAATATTTCTAAAATATATATGGAAGCAAAAGAGACCCTGAATAGTCAAAGCAATCTTGAACAAGAAAAACAGAGCTGGAGGTATGACAATTCCAGATTTCAATTTATACTACAAAGTTTTAGCAATCAAAACAATATGGTACTGGCACAAAAATAGACACATAGAACAATGGAACAGAAAAGAAAACCTGAAATAAACCCAGAATTATATAGTCACTTAATCTTTGACAAAGGAGGCAAGAATATGCAATGGGAAAAAGATAGTTTCTTCAACAAATGGTGTTGGAGAACTGGACGGCTACATGCAACAGAGTGAAACTAGACCCTTTTCTTACACCACACACAGAAATTAAATCCAAATGGGTTAAGGACCAAAATGTGAGACCTGAAACCATAAAAATCCTAGAGGAGAGCCCAAGCAGTATTTTTTCTGACATTTTCTGTAACTACATATTTCTAAATATGTCTCCTGAGGAAAGAGAAACAAAACCAAAAATAAGCTATTAGGACTACATCAAAATAGAAAGCTCCTTTAAAGCAAAGAAAACTATCAACAAAACTAAAAGACAACCTACAGAATGGGAAAATATATTTGAAAATGACCTATCCAATAAAGGGTTAATATCCAAAATATATAAAGAACTTATTGAACTCAACAGTCAAAAAATAAATAACCCAATTAAAAAATGGGCAAAAGGGGGGCACCTGGGTGGCTCAGTCGGTTAAGCGGCTGCCTTCAGGTCAGGTCATGATCCCAGCATCCTGGGATCGAGTCCCTCATCAGGCTTCTTGCTCTGCAGGGAGCCTGCTTCTCCCTCTGCCTCTGCCTGCCTCTCTGCCTGCCTGTACTCTCTCTATTTCTCTGACAAATAAATAAATAAAATCTTTAAAAAAATGGGCAAAAGGTATGAAAAGGCCTTTCTCCAAAGAGGACATCCAGATGGCCAACAGACACAGGAAAAGATGCTAAAGATCACTCATCATCAGGAAAATGCAAATCAAAACAGTGTAATATTATTCAACCATAACAAAGAATGAAATCTTGGAATTTGCAACAACATGGGTAGATCTAGAAAGTATAATGCTAAGTGAAATAAGTGAGTCAGAGGAAGACAAATACCACATGATTTCATTCATATATGAAATTTAAGAAACAAACAAAGGGGAGAAAGGAGACAAACCAAACAACAGAGTCTTAACTATTGAGAACTATCAGATGGTTACCAGAGGTTAAGTGGGTGGGAGGATTGGAGAAATAGGTGAAGGGATGTGAGAGTAAACTTATCTTGATGACCACTGAATAATACATAGAATTGTTGAATCAGTATATTGTATACCTATAACTAATTTAACACTGTATATCAATTAATTGGAGTTAAAATAAAAATATAAAATTATAGTTAAAAAAAGAAAATTTCATTCTTTTTATGGATAACTAATAGTCCATTGTATGGATATGCCACAATTTATCTATTCATCAGTTGATGGACATTTAAGTATTTTCAATCATTTGGCAATTGTGAAACATGCTGCTATTGATATTCAAGCACAAATTTTTGTTTAAGTACCTGTTTTCAGGGGGTTATTTTTGGTATATACCTAGGAGTAGAATTGCTGGATCATATGGTAACTGTATATTTAACCTTTTCCAGGAACTGCCACGCTGCTTTTAATGGCAGTTGCATGATTTTACATTCCCACCAGCAAAATACAAGGGTTCCAAATTTTCCACTTCCTCTCCAACCTTAATATTTTCCATGTTTGTTATTATCATTATTAATATTATAGTCATCCTACTAAATGCAAGATGGTTTTGCATTGTGGTTTTGGTTTGCTCTTTCCTAATTACTACTTATGTTGAGCATCTTTCATATACTTATTGGCCATTTACATACCTTTGAAGAAATAGTTATTCAAATCCTTTGCCCATTTTAAAATTGGGTTGCTTGTCTTTTTGTTTTTGAGTTGTAAGTATTTTTTTAAAAGATTTATTTATTTATCTTAGAGAGAGAGAGGAAGAGAGCATGACTGGGTGGAGCAGGGGGAGAGGGAGAGAATTTCAAGCAGACTCTCTGCTGAGCACGGAGCCTGATGTAGGGCTCCATCTCATGTTCCTGAAATCACGACCCGAGCTGAAACCAAGAGTTGGACACTTAACCAACTGAACCACTCAGGCACCCCTGAGTCATTCTTTGCATATTCTGGATACTAGGTCCTTATCAGATATATAATTTCAGATTATCAGATATATAATTATCAACTCCCCCCATTCTGTAAGTTGTTTTTCACTCTCTTGATAGTATTGTTTGATACACAAATGTTTTTAATTTCAGTGAAGTCCAATTTATTGATTTCTATTTTGTTGCTTGTGCTTTTGGTGTTGTATCTAAAACACTTTGCTGAATCCAGGGTCATGAAGATTTATGCTTGGATATTTTTCCATGAGTTTTATGGTTTTAGCTCTTGTATTTAGGTATTTGATACATTTGGCGTTCATTTTTGTATATGGTATGAGATGAGGTAGCAGTTCAGCTTCTCTTTTGCATGTGAACATCCAGTTGTCCTTAGTCTGAATTTAGTTTCTTATACACTCCATTTTTATGACTTGAGAACTCTTAATTTTGTTTCTTCTGCCTGGAGCTTTCTTATCTTGGCTCTATGCATGGTTGGCTTCTGATCTTTCAGTTCTCATGTCAGATATCACCTCAGAGTTTTCCTAACTACCCTATCTAATCTAAAGTTGCTTTTATTCCCATCCTAACATCTTGTCTTACAACCAAATTTTATTTTGTTCTAGAATTCATTACTCTATTAGTTGCTCACTTGTTTATTGGCTTTCTTCCTTACGAGAATGTGAGTTGTGTGAGAGCAGGGAACTGGTTTATCCTGTTTTATCACTTTATCTCCAGTGCCTGACACATAATAGGCAGTTAATGAACATTGTAGAATGTACATAGAGGTCCCATCAGTAGTATAACACTGACAACAATGTCCTCCAAGTCATCTTTCAACTTAATGTATGATGTATTTAATGTATTCTTACATTAAACAATACAACTTAATGTATTCTTATATACCACAGTATATAAGAATAGTTTTAAATTTTCTAAAATTTTTCTCTGGATAAGAAAATTAAGTTCTGGGAAGGGTAAAAGTGACTCTCTAAGGTCAAACAGAAAGACTTTAACTTGTGGAGTGATTCCCACGACATTAATTTAGCTTGTGGCATCCCACAAGAGTAAAGGAGAAAGACACCAGAGACCGTTGAAGGTCAAATCCAAGGTGCTTGAAATCTGCTTTCAGCCTCCCTGCCCTTCCTTGAAATTTCTTTAAATTCAAGAAAGAAAATCAGGGGGTACTAGTGTTGACAGTACTTTGCCAACTACAGCAAACTTCATTTACTGAGTAGTTCCTTAAAATAGATTAAAAATGAAAGAGACTTGTTAAAGAAGCTGGAAGTACAATTGCATTTCTGAGTAAGACTGGTTTTTCACAGCTCATCCTTGGTTACCTCTGGACAATGGTTGATCGATAAAGCACTTAACACTGAAGGATTTTAAACCACTCTGCCCCCCTCAACCTTCATGTTCCCACATCCTTCCTGAGCCAATTCTTCCTGAGCCAGCTCTTATTCTTAAGAGGCTGTGGTGTGTGGGAAACAGGATGGCAAAAGGAGGACTGGGCAATCTTAGTCTCGTTCAAAGATCCTTGTCTCTTTACCTATCTTTTAAATGTGGATGTTCATCAGGGTTTGGTTTTTTTCTGTCCTTGGCCCACATATTTGATAAGCACCTTGGTCACATCTTCTACTCTTAGGGCTTCTGTCTTTCACATTGATCTTCCAGCCCAGAGTTTTCCTCCAGACCCATTGGAGGAAATTATGTCTGTACTATACACTAGGATGTGCCAAAGATGCTTCTCACCTAATAGCCAAGCTGAAAGCAATTATTTACTGCTCTTCACTGTCTGTCATTAAAGAGAAGGAGTGTGGGGACATCACACTTCAATGTGCCTTTATTCTTATCTTAATGAAGCATATCTCCATGAACTGAGGTTCTCAAAGCAGAAATGGAGGATTCATACCAACATCTCTGCCTCTCCCTCAAACTCCTTTTGGCCCCGCCCACTCTGTTTCCCATCCAGCCTGTCTTCTGTCTTCTAGTCCTTTTCTGAATCCATCACTTACAGGACCTATGAGCACTACGGCCATATAACTTTTCTTAGTCTCAGTTTCTGCCCAGAAAATTGAGGTAATACCTACTTCATAAGGTTGTTGTGAGGATCAAATTTACTATTCAAATTTAAGGGACAGTTATTTGGTAAAAAGCAAGTCTTACTAGCAAAATTTAGGTTATATTTGTTCACAATTTCCAGAAAATATCCATGATGACAGCCTCCTGTGCAGGTCTTCTAAACCGAAGGCATTTTAGAATCACTGATGGGTTTACTGTCACCAGAAAGTAGAATTACATCCCAGAAAGCGAGAGAACAAAGTTCTTTGGCTGTCCGTTGTATTTTACTCACAGCTGTCAAGAAAACATGGTGCATACTGCAGGTCATTAGGCATATGCCCAAATATGCCCTGGGGTAGTCACCCCAGCACCCAAATACCCAGAGAACAAAGCTGAGGTTCGTAGAGCAGGGCCTTTCCTATTGTGTGATCCTTGCTTCCTGCAGCTGTTCCTTCATGGTATCTTGTGGGCAAGTAGTCTGGCTCATAGCACTGTCTCCACCAGCTAGCCACTGGCCCTATCAGATTGCGCCTGTGGAAAATGCTGTTGTATATTTCCTGAGCCTTACATCTCATTTCCTGAGCATATCTTGATTATCATATAATCCTCACTTTTCCCTCAGCCTCTTAGCCAATAACAGGATGGCAGGAGAAACAATCATCCTTTCAGCTCCTTCTGAATTTTAGATTACCTCTGGACATCTAACGTCCTTCTGCAGTGTAGTTGCCCAAGTCGTTTGAAGAAGCTGGACAGACTACACCATTCAGCAAAGCCAGTAAAATGTAGTAATGCTGTGATAACCAACTGGATGCTTAGTAACCAGTCTTTGTAAATGAGGTTACAAAACTGACAAATCTCCATGTCTTGCTTCAGGAAGCAGAGGCAAGGATAATAAGGATTTCTTGGTTCTGGAATGTTGCTTCTCTTGTTTCATGGAAACTCTTCTAACCCTCTAGGAAACGAATTAGAATGGTTTAGAAAATTAGTTAGACCACCAGTGGTCATTCTTCCAAATTGTTTGGCTGGCTGCAAAGACAGGGGTGTTAGTGCTAGAAAAGCTTCAAAAGGCACTGAGGACTTTGTGGTGGAAGAGGAGGAATGGGGAAGAATGACAGAGGAGGTACTGTTTTTTTTTAAAGATTTTTATTTATTTATTTGACAGACAGAGATCACAAGTAGGCAGAGAGGCAGGCAGAGAGAGAGGAAGAGAAGCAGGCTTCCCGCTGAGCGGAGAGCCTGACACAGGGCTCAATCCCAGGACCCTGGGATCATGACCTGAGCCAAAGGCAGATAGATGCTCAGCTCACTGAGCCACCCAGGCGCCCCCAGAGGAGATACTATTGAGAGACCTGGGAGGAGACTTTGTTCTTTCAGCTGTCTGGACAATCATTTAGGACACTGCACTAGGAATACAATTCTAGTCAAACCTTGGTTAACTGGAGTATGAGAGAGTGGATCTTCTGTTCCTAGGCAAAGCAATCTCATAATTAGTTCAGCATCAGGGCACGTTGAATGCAGGTGCTAAAAGGGAAAAGAAAAGTGAAGTTTGGAGGTTGTAAATGGAAGGTAATTCCTGAAAGAATAAGAAAGATTTGAGAATAATGTGGGACCTGGAAATACCAATGTTACAAATTTCTATATTTTACGAGAACGTTATTTTCAAATATGAAGCAGATAATGCTTTAAACCAGGCAGTGGCTTCCTATTGCTGTGACTTAGGCTGGACCAGAATGTAAACTTACAAGGGTAGTGACACTGTCTATCTTCCTAACCCTTGTACTTCCAATAACTAACACAGTGCCTGGTACATGTTGGTGATTTGTAATTGTTGGCAGGTTGTCTTTCTCCAAGAGGGCAACAATCAGCATGGGTGATGAATTCTCCTCATCTGGTATATCAGACTTTTTAAGAGTTTCATTTAACGTCTTGATGAAAATGGTCTCTATTCTTTTTCAGACGTTTATTCATATTCAATATAAATATTCTCACAGAAAGATACTCAAAGTTGTTAATATAATGTAATTTAGCTTAACTTACACTGAGAGTATCCTGAAAATATGGTAAATAACAAGGTAAAAAAGGTTTTATTCTTCATCTTTTATATATAAACCTGGTTTATTTTTTGTCTTTTATAAATATAATAAAAAACCTGTCTCAAAGCAGCAATGAATCTTTTAGGACACTGCCCTAGGAATGAATTCTAGTCATTCTATATTCACAAGTAATTTATCTTTGGTTTACTTCTGTATAATACACAAATTATACTCTAAAAGCTTAAAAGTTGGTACAGCAAAAAAAAAAAAAAAATTGGAATATTTTAGTGCCAGCTAACAGTGTAGAGTGGGTAGATATCTATGTGTAACATATGAAACAACTATGAAAACTACCCTATTTTGGTTCATATTGTATGTAATTTATAAATATATACAAACTAAGACTGAAATAATTCTTTAAATCTGAGCTACAGTGATGTGCTGGAACTGGCTTGTACCAGCTCATGACAGTAGATTGCATGTACATCTTTCCAACTCCACTTTTATTGACTTCAAGTTGTTAGCTTGCAGTTGGCCATGGTGGGAATATTTACACCATGGAAATAAGCAAATGCTACAAATCAGGGCTCTCTTGCTCTCCTGCCAACCGAATCCAGTTACTAAATATTTATGAGCACACACATCGTTAGCTAACACTATCAGCTGATCCTCTGAGGACAATAAAAAAAAACTCAACAAGAGGCCCCTGGGTGGCTCAGTAAGTTAAGCCACTGCCTTCGGCTCGGGTCATGATCCCAGGGTCCTGGGATCGAGCCCCACATCGGGCTCCCTGCTCAGCAGGGAGCCTGCTTCCCCCCTCTCTCTCTGCTTGCCTCTCTGCCTACTTGTGATCTCTCTCTCTGTCTAATAAATAAATAAAATCTTAAAAAAAAACCAAAATAGTTGTCAGTTTTGATTTTTATAGAAACGTAAATATAAGTTTCATCTCTAGGTTTTCAGTCTAGAACTGACACTACAGCATAGGCAAGGTATACCTTCCATATTCAACCTGACAGGCCATAGAGTATGCAGGGTTTTTTTTAATTGTGTTATGTTAGCATACAATACACCATTAGTTTTTGATGTAGTGTTGCAAGATTCATTGTTTATTGCAAGCACTTATATGCAAACTCTCCAAAGTTCAAGGGTAATGGTGTTCTACAAATGCCTCTATAAATAAATGGCCCTTTCTTATAGACTAGGAAAGAATACGCACCCCATAGTAAAAAGAAAATTTGTTTTAAAAAAAAATCAAGTAGAGGCGCCTGGGTGGCTCAGTGATTAAACATCTGTCTTCGGCTCAGGTCATGATCTCAAGGTCCTGGGATGGAGCCCCGCACTGGGTTCTCTGCTCAGCGGGGAGCCTGCTTCCCCCCCTCTCTCTGCCTCCGTCTCTGCCTACTTGTGATCTCTTTCTCTGTCAAATACATAAATGAAATCTTAAAAACAAAACAAAACAAAACCCAAGTAACCCCCACAAAGAAGCAACTCAGATAAAAGAGCAAAAATAAAGTATATGCTAATGAGTTGGCTTTAAGGAAAAAATTCTAGAATTAGATTGTAGTGATGGGTTGCACAATTTGGGGAACATACTTAAAAAACTGAATTCCACACTTTAAAAGGGTAAATCTTTTGGTATGTGACTTAGAACTCAATGAAGTTAGTCAGTAAAAAAATAGTTAAGATATATTGGCTAACGACATAAACACAGGTTCAAAGGATAGTTAACAGAGAAATACATTTTCGTGAGCTTAAAGAATATTTAGCTTATACTGATCTCTAGTGTGTGGTTAACTTCAGGGATTCTAAAAACCTGGTGAGGGTTGATTGGCACCTTAACAAAGATGAAAACAAGCAGCATTTTTAAAAAAATTCCCTCCACTCCCCTTCTTTTTCAGCCCCTTTTGCTTGACAATTGACATAATGTCTCTATCAGTGTGGATTTAACCAGGGGTCAGCATCATTTTTTTTTCTTTTAAGAGTCAAATAGTAAACATTCTAAGCTTCCTGGACCATAAGATCCTTGTAACAACTATTTAAATCTGCAACTGTAGCATGAAAACAGCCATAGATGATACATAAATGAGTAAGTTGTGGCTGTGTGACAATAAAACTATAAAACAGGCAGTCTATTGGATTTGGTACATAACACAACCTCTGGTTTGCTGACCCTTTGTCTAGACTGCAAAATGTTGTAGGGTGTTGATTTTGCTTGAGAAATTCTATTGTATAGAGCAATGGTTTGCAAACTAGGGATGGGGGCAGGATATATATCAGAATCATCTACCACTATACCTTGTCTTAGCAGTAACTCTTATTCCACACTGACCAAAGGCAAAATTTAGGTGTTCCATGGGTCCCTGACCAATACACATTTTCACATTACTAACAATATTATGTAGCATGCTATCCTCTAATAAATTACAAGATGTGTTCCCTTCTCAATCCTTCCCCCATGATCTTATGAAAGTAGGGCTAAATAGCATATTTCACTAATTTTTAAAATTTTTATCCACCCCATTCCTCCACCTCCCTCCCCTCCAGCAACCTTTGGTTTGTTTCCTGTGATTAAGAGTTTCTTATGGTTTGTCTCCCTCTCTGATTTCGTGAAAAGCACATTTTAAATGAAAAATTATCTAGAGTCCCAGGATACAAACATTTTTTTTTTCCTGGGAGAATTATCAACTGTTAAACTAAGAACAGGAAACAGACCTCTACCCAATAAATTAGATCATTATTTAGTATACATTTAAGTTTTCATATTATTCCACTTAAGGGAACGAGGAACATAAGGAAAAAAGGATAAAAAGAGCTAGTAAAAATGATCTCTACTTGGAATTACAAATGATGATCAGTTGTCCAAATGATAGGTGTACCATTAAGCAAGGGGCAATATTTATTGATGCATACATAAAGTGGAATAAACTATTTTTCTTATGTCAAAATTTTCAGCTCTATCTCATACACTTATTATATGTATGCTAATATCGACTTATTTTTAATGACAGAGGGTCTAACATTTCCCTTAATACAGCCCTGCATCTGAAGCAGTGATTCTTAAAGGGACACCACCTGGGAGATTTTAAAACTTATCTCATGACTCACACTGCCAAAAATCTGACATTTCACCTACTAGGTCATCTGTCACTCCCCCAGAGACTGCCTTAGTAAGCCATTATTACAGACAGGAATGTGCTTTATCAATGTGTTAGGGCAGGAAAAAAATGATTAAAAACTGCTGATGGAAAGTAACAAGATAGACAAATGTGTACATGAATATAAGGTTGTATCACTGATAAAAGACAGGATGCCCACTTGTATCCACAGCAGGCAGGAAAAACTTTTAACTTCGTTAAATAATTGGGGTACAATAAATCTGTCAAACTGCTAGTTCATTTATTCTCCTCTTTTAAATTGTTGCCACAAAATGCCAGAAAATAGGTCTGATAACCTTTACAGCATTCTAGGTGGGCAAATAGGACATAGAAATAAAGATACTTTGGACCAGTCTAGTAGGCTCTATTAAGTTAGACTGGTTACCATTCCTCCTTCCAACTCATTTTGTTTAGCAAAGTTCCCTATTCACAAGGCATCCTGGAAGGGAAATGAGACATATGCGAAAAACTAACACAAGGTAGAAGGTGATAAGTTTCTCAAAATAAATATGGAGTGCCAAGGACATTCACAGGTGGGAGAGATGACATCAGGTTGGAGCAAAGCATCTGGCCAAACTCCATTAATCTCCAGACTTCTCAGTTATCTCTCTAAGCACATTTTTTTGTTGCTTTGGGATAAGTTAGACACTGACTTTTGGTAGTACTGTTATTTTCAAAGAGACATTATTAAGCTTTTTCAATGTGTGATTTCAAGTTTCTTAAATGTAAAGTCATTACATCTTGGAGCCATTGATTGCACTGTTGGAGCATCAGACAATGGAAATCAGTTGGGGAAAAAAGGCTATTCTGTCTTAGTTCATTCAGGCATGTGTTTTCTGTCATTTCTAGTCACTTAGGTCTGCTGCCTAATGTATATGGTGGAGATTATTTAGGGCTTTTAAGGACAGTTAGGGAGAACCTCTATTCCTCCGCAGACACGTGAGCGGCAGATGAGGAAGTGAGACAGATATGCAGTTTTAACACGGGAGTGTGTGCGTGCGTACACACACACACACACACACACACAGAGCTGATTTGGCAGCTGTGAGGATGGAGGTGGGGGACTCTGTGCCAGCCAAGCTACTCAAGTGTCTGCATGTCTGAGGCCGGATTTCAAGCCTCCAGCGTGTTTGGAGTTAATTCCCATTAGGTTGGACTCCGCCCCTCTCTCCCAAAGGTAAAGCAAGGTTTTCAGGCATCACTGCAAAGAGCAGCTGGGATTCCCATCCCCTTCTGACAAGCTGTAAGGAGAAGTTGTTTCTCAGATCTGGGTCTGAAGAGAGGGAACAAGTCAATCAGCTTTCGTGGTCAGAAGGTAAATTTACAACTTGGGCCAAATGCAATGGAAACAGCTGGATAAGAAACTGCTTTTGCTCTCCCCGCACTCAGCCCCTCTTCTCCCTTTCCTTTCTCAGGCTTCCTGTACTTTCATCTCATAGCTCCAAGAAGCTGTTTTCTTCCCAAAGAGGGCCTTGTGCATTTTTACTCCCTCATAGGCTGTTGTTTGCATAGAGGGTATGAGGAATCTGGGCTGGATTCCTATTACCTATTGACAGGGTTTGAGGACCTAAGGGTTAACTGTCAGCTGATTTTCCCAGGAGAGTTGGTAACTTGAGGAGAGGAAGTGCATGTCTCTGGGAGCGGAGGGAAGGATTTTGCTTGGGACGTCTATAGAAAGAATAGTGGATCCGGTTTGCTGGTGTGCTGGGTTGGTCTCTTAGAATTGCCTAAATTGGGATTACGGGACCAAAATGGGGTGATGGGGTTAAACTGAAATGCAAATGTTGAAGTCATTCAGTCAGGCTGGAAACAAAGGATTGTATTCACTCCGTAAATATTTATGAGTTCCTACTATGTGCCAAGCATGATGATTTACAGAAAAACCTGAAATGGTTTGACTATAAATCCATTCTCGAAAAGAACATTGGGCCCAGTGGTTCCATTTTGTGGTGAGAAACTGAACACAGAAAGAAGCCAAGAGGGAAGAAGTCACTGGAAGAGTGGCTGGAGGAGAGAGAGAGGGGAAAGCAGGGATGTTCGGCTTCTTGGGAGACTTCAAGTCTTCTCTATTACTTATGGCGGAATGGGATCTTTTCCAGTAGAGGGAAGAATAGTGAGCACCCAGCCTAGTGTTAGGTGTACCACAGATGTCATTTCACTTGAACTATGTTTAATCATCTCCATTTTATAGATAAAACTGAAACTGTGAGGTTTTAAGTGATCCTCTGAAGTTCATGTAACCTGTAAGGGGAAGACCTCAGGACCCTATCTCAGATCTGAATCCAAAACCTGGACCCTTTTCCACTAAAATGATATTTCTCAATCATCAGTTTCCAATCAATTGAGAAATTTAAAAAAATGCAAATCTCATGAATTATGATTCAGTGACTGAGAAGGAGTCACAGTGTGCATTTTAAACAAGCACTGAGGGTGCTTTTATTGCAGAGGCGTTGGGGCCATCATTTTGAGAAATGCTCTTAATATACCACACTGCTTCTCATGTCTGCCAAAGTGGTTGGTGAAGCATTTAGCCCACCTTCTTCCTATACTGTCCAGGTTCACTGAATGGAGGTGGTCAGCTGTGGTGGCATTCTATTCCCTATTAAGGCCACAGGTAGAGGGTCTACTAGGCAATAGTAGCAAGGATGGGACCCGAAACTAAGGGTGTAGAGAGATACAGTACGAGTTAGCCCACTGTTGATAGGGCTTAACTGTCTTGCCAGAGCAGGCTGGTAGGAATGGTTTCTAACTGGTGAATGGGACTCCTAGCTGACCAACTGATCGCTGATGGTAGTGGCATCTGTCTAGTCATAATAAGAACTGGGACAAAGAGTTCTAATTGGCACCTCACCAAAGCAGAAGACAAATGGGGAGCTCAGTGAGCACAACTTTTTTGCAGGAAAGGGAGATGTTCATATGAAATTTAGGGAAATCATTCCAATTCCCACCCTTTCAACCTCCAACTCTAGAGAAAGGGAATAGCCCAGGACCTGACATGGAGGGTCTTTGTAAGGGTTCTCTCTCTGCATGGCCAAATTGATTATTCAGTAATAGCCTTCTAGGTTGTCAGTGATTCAGTTGGTTTTCTGTCTCCATGTACTCTCTAACTTCCTGCCTTCAGCTGCCATACCTGTTTGTGAACATCTCAGATGCAAATAAATAAGCCAAATAGCTAGTTTTGCTAATCTTTTTATTTCCAGAATAAAAGAGGAGGGAAGGAGAGAGAAGGCTTAGAAAGAGATGAGCAAGCATGACAGCTGAGGAATTTGAAAGATAAGGCTTAGGTCAAAAGGGAGACATTAAAAGCAGAGTAGAATAGTGGTGCCAGGGACTGGTGGGAGGGGGGAATAGGGACTTGTTGCTCAATGTGTATAAAGTTTCAGATGCTAGATGAGTAAATTCTAGAGATCTTCCATATATCTTTGTGCCTAAAGTTAACAGTACAGTGTTGTGCACTTTGAAATAAATGCAGAGGATAGATCTCACCTTGTATTCTTTACACAGACACACACACAAACCAATACAAGGAATTTTTGAAGGTTATGAATATGTTTTATTAACTTGATTGTGGTGATGGTGTTACAAATATTAGCATATGTCCAAGCTCATTGAGATGTATGTGCTAAATGTGTGCATTTTCTTGGTAAATCAATTACACAAATGGGAAATAAAGCCCTTGTAGTAACTATATCATGTGATGCTTTCAGGCATAGGAGAACTTGGAGTCACTCCCTTTGCAGAGAAATACAGAGGAGGAATAATTCCTGAAGGACTCAGGTAGCAGGAAATAAGGAGAGAAATGCTTGGAGCTGTGTCTGAAGTAGAGAGATCTAGAATGTTCAGGTTCAGGGTGCTTATATATCCAACTCGATACAAAGAATTACGTTGGGCAAAGACATGTCTCTAGAGTGTAGCCCTATTTACCACTAGAAGCATATGCCTGTGTATCTTGCTCATTTCATACAAAAGTCTCAACACTGCATATGATGTGTTTGTAACAGGGTTGGCAGGTAGGCAATGCACACCATCTGGGGGGCATGAGGAGAAAGGCCTGTTCATATTCCTTTGCCAACACCAGTGCCAACAAGCCGGTCCTCACAGACCAGTCTGAAACCAATAGTCTTGCAGCCATGTTTTCCTTAGCAGCTGCAAGTCAGAAATGTCCTTTCTGACCACTTCATATTCTGGTCATTAACTCACTAGGTGCTTTGCCTGGACCCTGTTACCTTTGGTAAGGTAGTGCTTTCCTTAACTCAAAAGTTGTATGACAAGCTCAAATGGGGACAGAAGTATTTGAGTCTTTGTCTGTGAGGACTGGGGAGAAAGTGAGGTAAAGGAAGGACTTGGTTTCTTTTCCTCCACCCAGAAAATAATAACAACAGTTTTTCCAGTTTCATTTGATAGTAAGTGCCTATGTATGAGTACATACACATGAGAGTGAAAAGGTGAAAACAAACAATTAAAGACATGACAATGAGATACCACAGAGAGAGGGAGAGTGCTCATTTTAGGGGGAAGAGGGCTAAAGGTAAGCTCCCAGCAATCTGAGTTGATTAAGGGCTCTCATCTGGAAGACCAGCCAAGCTCTTCTCCATTCTCTCTGAGGATGCAACCAAAGAAATTAGCCTTATGTTACAGCACAGAAGGTTTCAAATGAGACAAAATGAATGATTTATTGACAGTGAGAATTGTTAACATACTGAGAAAAATCAGAGTTTCCTTCTCTGGAGTTCTTTAAAAGCAATATAGATAACCATTTGACTTGTATGGCTTAGGTGGCTTTCCTGCCTCAAAAGGTTGAAGTGATTCCTACCCATGAGTCTGCATTAGAATGATGATCATCTCTCTAAAGATTAGTGAGCATTAGCCTTCAGTAAGGACAGTAAATACAGAACACACTTCACGCTTCCACCCTGGTTGTCACAACTTTCTGGCCACACTCACTGCATCTTATACAACCACTCTCAGAAACAGGCACATGACCCATTTAGGAGATGAAGAAACTAAGGGATGAGGGACCATGTGACACCTAAAGAGAGAGGGTCAATAAGAATCCTATTATTGTCTTGTTACTGGACAAATTAGCAGGAGCACCAGGGTTGAGTTCTTGTTTTCTGAACTCCAGTGTAGCCGTATGGTTAGAATTCCAGGACAGGGAAACAGAGCCATTGCATATGTGACATATACAGGAAGAATAAAGATAGAATGAAGTATAGCACTGTGCATGATTTTTATTTATGTGAGTGCAAAGAGACTTGGCTAGTTCCTGAGATTGAACTTGGATTGCTTTGGAAGAGTGTCATGGGTGGACATCCACTGCAAGCCATACAGGAACTAAAAGCGTTTTCCTGAATGTACCTCCTTGTCTGGCACATGTGAACACGTAGCAGTGTGCTTGCATAGACTCCACATGGCCCAATGCCTCCCTGTCCAGCCACAGGTGAATCTGGGTTGGGGCTTATTCTATGCTCAGAAAACATTGAGCAATTGGATCTCTGAGTTCTCTTCCTTGACTGCATGAGGTCACATCTATGATTCAGAGAGGTTTACATTCAGAATACATAGGCTTCATCTCTCCATTGTTTAATGCCATGGTCACTTTTAACTTCATATTGTTTGAGTCCTGGGAAGAGAACATTAGAGAATTGTCTGTGGCAGTGATTCTCAGCTTGTTGTCCACGGACAGTGCTGGCTCACCACACCTTTAGTCCTAAAGAGGGTGACTAACTTTCCTAGTTTTGTCACCATAAGTCCCTCATCCCAGGAAATCCCTCAGTCCCAGGAGAACTGGCATGATTGGCTGTCCTAGTCCTCAGTGAAATAAGGACAATGGGTCTTTCCTGAAATTAAAAGTATTTAAATTCTGAAAGCTGATGAGTTTCTCTAAAGCTAAGCATATGTAATTTAAACTGGATTTTGTGATTCTGCCTTCTTACAACTTGGCTTCAAAATTCCATTTTAAAAATAAAATTGTAGTGACAGTGGTTGGTAGTATTGTAGTTTTTTTAAACATCCTTATTTGTTACAGATTATGATAATCTTTTTTTTAACAATTTAAAAAAATAAATAAAAGATTTTATTTATTGGAGCATCTGGATGGCTCAGTTGGTTAAGCATCTAACTCCTGGGTTCAGCTCAGGTCATGATCTCCATGTAGTGGGATCAAGCTCTGCATCCAGCTCCACACTCAGTGTGTAGTCTTCTTGAGATTCTCTCTCTCCCTTTTCCTCTGTATTAGAATGATGACCGTATCTCTGAAGAGATATGGTCACCCCCTCCTTGCCATGCCTGCACACTGTCCTCTCTCTCAAAATAAAGATTTTATTTATTTACTTATTTGTGAGAGAGAGAACGTGTGTGTGTGCATGTGCATACACGAGTGGGGGAAGGGCGGGGATGGGGAGAGAGAGAACCTCTAGCAGACTCTGCACTGAGCATGGAGCTGGGCACAGGCCTTGAGCTCACAATCCTGAGATCATGACCTGAGCCAAAATCAAGAGGCAGACACTTAGCTGACTGAGCCACCTGGGTGCCCCCAGATGATGATAATCTAATGTCAGACCCCCACCTTTTATTTCTAGTATAGCCTAGGTACCACTCAATGATACAGTTTCTTTCTCCACCTTAAATTATCTGCCCTTCTACTGGTTGTCATACTGGGACTTTTGATCTTAAAGTGATGACGTTTATGCGCAACATATGGGGTTGGTTCTGACTAGAGTTGCTGAGCTTGAAACAGCTAATGCTCTTATTCTACTGGTTTACACACTGCTTATAGAAAGCGGCCTTCCTCCTACCTTCCCAGTTTGCATTTCTAATTCTTTCCCCATTCTTAAACATTTTTTTCGAATTCTGGCTGGGAAACCACAGAGGCTTTTAACTGTAATACTATTGGGGGTGACAAAGGAGAACATGGGGGAAAGGTGGAGGGTGAATGAGAAGTGGGAATTCATGGCTGTTCCATTAAATTACCGTGCAACCTTGGGCAAGTCACTTAGCTTTCTGACCCTCACTGTGCTCATTTGTAAATTGGAGGTGACTTTTTATTTTATTTTTTACCAAACAGAGAGGGTTGTTGTGCAGAGTTCATGAAATAATGACCTTTGGAAGGGAATATGATGATGCAGCCTTAAGCATTTGTCAGCTGGTTTCCTCTCATCCTCTCGCCTGGGCTTCTTCACTGGGAAGTGAGACCATAACAGAGGGCTGCTTGCATTTCTCATAATATTACAAACTCTAAAATAACAAGCAAAAGCATTATCTCATTGTGGCCAAGTGTACCTGTTTTCTAACAGCAATTACTTAAAACTAGTTTCACTTCTCCCATTGGCTTTCAATCCCTCATCACATCTTCTTCTCACCCTGCCAGCCTTGGGCACAAAACCTTATTCCCAGGGGCCCAGCTCAGGGCACTTTCTTCCCAGGCCCTGGCATTCCAAAGTAAGCACCTGCAATTTATGATCCCTTCTCTCCTCCTGCACAAAACACACAGCACACAATACATATGTTTCAGGAGGGGAATTGTGGTAGACTGAAAACAGAGCATTATGCTAAGAATCAAATAACTGGGCTCCTGTCTGGCCAGTGTACCTCACTAGCCCTTTACCCTTGGGTAAATCACTTCCTCTTTGGATTCCAGTCTGCAAAGTGTTGGGGGAGGGGTGTTAGTACTATGTAGTAGATAAGTACTCGCCCAGGAATCTGCAGATCGGGTTTCTTATTCTGGTTTTGCTGCTTGCTGACTTATTCTATGACTTGGGGGAAATGATTTCCCCCTTTACTGGGCCATGTGCCCCCATATGTAAAACAAGAAGGTTGAATTAGGTGATTCATTACAGTCCTTGCCAGCCTGGAAATTGGCTGCTTCTATGAAGTGGGTTTCATTAGACAAACATGAGTTGGAGTGTCTACTCTGTGCCAGGCACTGTTTAATGATGTTTGTGAAAATGTCCACAGCTGGGCATAGTCCCCAAGACCCCGAGTATAACTACTGCTTGTTCCTGACAATGTCCTAAACTGGCAGTATGGTAGCCCCATACACCCAGTGCCTATATTCCCCTTGCCTTGCGTCTCCACTGCTGAAGCTTTCTCCCACCACTTGTAGCTTTAAGCAACGGTGATGAATCATGGAGAAGTTTCTGAAATATACTCCACCATCTGCCTGCTGGAGACATTCATGGTGCTGTCATCAAGCTGCAGTGTGGTCTCTGCCCTAATTGAGGCCAGAAAGCAATGGCAGATTAATGGAGTTGGGAGGGAAGTGGTTGATTTTCAACAGAGGGGTCTGTGAAAGCCATTTGTGAGCTGGGCTGAGATTAGATCTGAAAAAACTCAGCATCTTGAATCTGAGATTACTTGTACCAGAAGGCACCTTGAAAGGTCCTTACAGCTATATATGTATGTTCCTACTGCCAGGCAGGGGGTACTTGATCTATTTCAGAGAGAGGAGAAGCTTTACTGACTATATTGAGTAAAGGATGAAGCAGGTTTTCTTAGTAGCCCATCTAGAGTTAAATAGCCCTCACTGCCTGGGAAGTTGCATCCCATATTGTTTTGGGGGAAAAAGTGACTGAACAGTGCTCACTCAGTGACAACCATGGGGTGTGAAACAGACACCCCTTGTTTTATTCTATACATTTTCAACCCTGTGAATAGTTCATACTGATGCACTACTGGATATCCTACATAGGTCCCATGGGCACATCCTGTAACTCCATAGTGAGCTCTCCTTCCCTCTTCTCTCTTGTAGGAGGGGCAGCCCCGTAAGTTGTCTTCCTTCTTCTTCCTTCCTTCTTCCTTTATTCTCTGAAAACAACTTGGTTTCTGACCCCCTTGAGATATCATCTTCTTCCAGGTTCCCAGAACAGCAAGGTCATTCCACTGGAAGCTGAGGATTCTCTGGGCTGCCTTGGTTTCATTCCAGTTTCAGCTCCTACCACTCATTTCATGCTAGATAGATGTCAAGAGTTAGTTGAAAGCTGACTAATTAGGCTGCATTTGAGTTGGCCGAACAGTCACTAATTCAGTTCTATGGTTCTTCTATTGTAGCTTAGAGACCCTAGAACTCTGAATCAGGTGGGAGGAAGGGAAGATGGGAAAAGTGCTGGAAAGCAGAATCCCAGAAGAACCTAAATGGGCCTCGAAAGAATGATCTTATCCAAAGGCAAAGACCAAGTTGTCCATAAACAAGCCCTAGGATTGGCTAGCCAGATGAAAAATAGGCCAATGGAGCCTACATGCTAACTTTCTGCATTTGGTGCTATGACCCAACTCATCTCCCCATCCCTGCAGAGAAACCTGGGACCATGAGGAGCAGCCTGACACTGGTGGGGACCCTCTGGGCCTTCCTGTCCCTTGTTACTGCTGTGGTCAGTTCTACCAGTTACTTCCTGCCTTACTGGCTCTTTGGATCCCAGCTGGGGAAGCCAGTGTCATTCAGCACATTCCGGAGGTGCAACTACCCTGTGCGGGGAGAGGGGCACAGTCTGATCATGGTGGAAGAGTGTGGGCGCTATGCCAGCTTCAGTGCCATCCCAAGCCTGGCCTGGCAGATGTGCACGGTGGTGACAGGTGCCGGCTGTGCTCTGCTGCTCCTCGTGGCACTGGCTGCTGTCCTGGGCTGCTGCATGGAGGAGCTCATCTCCAGAATGATGGGACGTTGCATGGGAGCAGCACAGTTCGTGGGAGGTAAGACTGTTGTGGGGGTTGGGTAGATTGTCGAGTTTGGCAGTGGGGGTAGGGGTGGGAAGTGTTTCTTTATGGAGAAATCCACTCTCAGCCCCTCCCCTTTATCCAACCCAAAGGCTATGAATGGGAACTCCTTTGAAACACCCAGCCTAGGACTCCCTAAACTGCCATCTACACCAAGACTTTATTCGCAGCAAAATTGACTAGCAGCAAAGTTGATACCTGGTTTGTTAGCCCTCCATTTCATCACCTTCTTCTGCCTGAATAGTGCCCATTTAATGATATTATTCAGGTCCACTTTCCAGGGATAACAATGTGTTCTCTAAATATACTTGGTATCTAAAAGCCTTGATATCTGGTAGTTATCTCAGAGGACAGTGACCTGATAAACATGTAGATACAAGTGCTAAGTACTAACAAGTTTGATGTATGATCCTCACCAAAGAAATACAGCTCTAAAAGTGAAATGCTAGGTACCAGACAGACTGTAGTGACTGCTTATTTGGCTTATATCTATCTATGGCTAGCCCTGTCTGGTAGCCATTAGCAGTTTATCACCCTGAGCCCTTTTCTGATTTGAGAGTGGCAACTTAGCTTCATTTGAATTTCTAAGAGTTGCCAGCAGAGAGTGAGGAGGGACTAACTGGTAGAAATCAGAAGGCCGATAGCAACAGCTTCCATCAGACTCCAACCATTAACAGTGACTTCTGTTCCCAGCTTGCTTGGGCTTGACTGAGACATTTATGAAACCCTTGCCATTCTCCATATGATACATTTTAGTTGGTCCCACTTCCTAGGTCGGGAAAATCAAAGGAAATTTTGAGGAGATATGTAGGTAGGTCATGGAGCTTTAGACACTCATAGACTGAGTGGGGAGGTACTTTGGCTGAGTGATAGGTGTCATACAGAGGAAGTAAAAACATCAGCACCCTTTTCATCTCATATGTTTCCCCTTATAGAATGATTCCCCATTGACTCATGCTCATAGGAACATGGCCACAGTATTTACACTTAGAGAAAGGATTTTAAAGTTCAAGAATAAAACATCATTTGACAGTAGTCATGGTAGTACAAGGTTTATCCCCAGATTTGTGAATGATATTGGGCAGGTTGCTAAATTCTAACAGCTTCTCCATCTGTAACACCAGCCAAATAAGTGTCATTCCTACCACTTTTTTAGAAACTGGTGCCTGTCACGTTTATATGAGATGTGGGGGAATGGTGAAGACTGCTTGGATGTATCATATTTTCTAGGAGCCCCTTGGCACATGATCATAACCCAAGCGTCTTCAAAGACCTTGGATCTGACCTCTTAGAGATACACTCTGCCAGTGTCAGGAAGCTAAACCTGAACAGCATGTTTAGCACCATGGTTAAAAGACACAAGAGAAGGAACTGTGAGGGTTAAGTTTAAGCTTGTTGTTCAGCTGAGGGGAATTGATTTTGTTGCTCCAGGCCTGGCAGCTTCTCGGCAGCTAGTGCATTAACTGAAATACATCAGTGGGTGGAGCCAATTTGTTTTAGGTCTGGTTTATCTCTGCCAGACCCCAAACCACTGAAGAGATGGAGTATCCATTAAGAACAACCTCCTCCCCCTCCTGACTCTTGTTCCCCAGTTTGGCAGCTGCCCACAGAGATGAACGGTGGGAAGTGAGAGAGACAGGAAGAAATAAAGAGCTGCTGGCCTGAGTCAGACTTAGCAAGGTGACCTGATGGGGCCCTTGGGTCCCATTTGCTCCACCTGCAGCTGATCCAGCTGGACAAGCCTAGGGTCCAGAGAGCCTTCCACCGGGACCTTCATGCCCTGCTCCAACCGGTGAAGGAAACATCTGGCCAGGAGATTATTTCAACCCTGGGGATGCTGAGGTTTCCAACCAGCTGGCCCCTAGTCCCTGAGAACAAGGTCATTATTCACATTCCCCTGTGTATACATATGCAAGATGCTTGTGAATTGTTCTCTATCTTCCGTAAGAGCTAAACAAAGAAGAAATAGTTGAGAAGTAAATATAAGGAACTTCTTGGCAGGAAGAAGTGTAAGATCTTGGATTGAGTTACTTGAGGGAGGCCAAGAAACTTTCTAGAGCCTGGAATGTATCAGGATCACCTGGAGTGCTTAAAAAATGTGGACTCCCCATCTCTCCCATCCTCTTTCCCATTCTGATATACATAGGAACAGGTGGAAGTCTGGTGTTTTGAAAAAGCTCCCCAGTGACTCTGATGTGTATGCTGTGTTCCCTTTCTTCAACTCAAGTGAGAACCATCACCCTGGACATTTTTTTTTTCTTTAAGGAGATAGAATTCAACATACCCAGACAGGCACCAGTGTTTTTTTTTTTTCCATGCAAGGTCCTAATGCTATATGCTTCAAGCTCAATGAAAATTGCCACTGGAGACAGATCACTGAGGACCTGAATCAAGGAAAGGGAATTATTTTTCTAAAAACCATTATCTTCTCTGGAAACCATTCATTTCCTGGACAACCCTTCAAAGCTTCACTGGCATCATTTTATTTATCCTTACCATGCTAAACAAGGATAAAAGTGGCTTTCTGTTTGGGAAAATAGTATTTAAAGAATTAAGTAGCAAATATTTGTGTAGCAAATTGGAACAGAGCAGAGAATATGGGTCAGGGCTCCTGAATCTCAGCCCTGAGCTTTATGCACTGGTACTATTGATTTTTCCTTTCCCCCTTAAAGATGAAATGCTATCACAATATTTTTCAGAGTGGTCCATGAAACACTTGTGTAAGAATTACCTGGGTGCTTGTTAGTGCCATTCTAAGGCTACTGAATCAGAACTGATGCCTTCCACTTTGTATTTTACACAGCCTTTCAGACTGATTTATTTTTTAAAATATAGTATAAAATAGTTCAGAGGTATGTACCACTCAGCTTAAGAAATGGAATATTACCAACACAGTTATAGTCGCCTTCATATCCTGATCACGTTCCCTTGTTCCTACAGCAAAGGTAACTACTGTCTTTGATTTGTTATTTATCATTCTCCAGCATGATTCCAGTACATGCTAAAATTTGAGAGCCTCTGCTCAGTTTCATTCATAGTGTTGCTTTTTTCTAGAATTCCCTTTTCTTCCATCTCTGTCTGTAAACATCTGCCTATTTCTCAAAGTTCATGTCAAATGCAGTCTCTGTGTGAGGACTCCCCTGATCTACTTCAAATATCTCTCACAGAAGTAAATTGTCGGGCGCCTGGGTGGCTCAGTGGGTTAAGCCTCTGCCTTTGGCTCAGGTCATGATCTCAGGGTCCTGGGATCGAGTTCCGCATCGGGCTCTCTGTTCAGCGGGGAGCCTGCTTCCTCCTCTCTCTCTGCCTGTCTCTCTGCCTACTTGTGATTTCTCTCTTTGTGTGTCAAATAAATAAAAATCTTTAAAAAAAAATTTAAAAAAAAAGAAGTAAATTGTCTTGTAACTCCGAGAGAGAATATGGGGCCCAATGAATGGGAGAGTGAGTGGGGAACTCCCTGGGCAGGAAAAGCTGAGATTATAGCTGGAGGGCAGACTTAAAAATTTTCTACTGTGTTTGAGTTGAAGTGCTCTAAGAGCAATAAATTGAACAAATTAATAACAAATTAACCCATACTAGACTTCTGCTCAGGTAGTAAATTCAGACTACCTAATAACCATATTTAGCAGATATTTGGTGGAGAGTGTAACAAAATGATTGCACACTCAATATTTGTACTTATGAATGGCTGGGAGAGGGAGAGAAGGGGGTCGATAGCACCCAGGGAGAGAGTTTTCTCTGCCCAGAGACAAAAATTTGGCATCTACCTAATGGAGAATGTGCAGTTAGGAGGAGTTTATACAACTGTTGGGATGTGGCAAAATAATAATTCTAGCATCAGGGGAAGGTTGACTGTAGCTGAGAAGTAGCTGCAAGGAGGGTTCCAAGTTCATCCAAGAAGGTGAGTCTGAAGGTTTGAGTCAAAACAGAGTAAAGTGTTTAACTCCAGTCCTCTGCTTGGTCAGAGAAGTGAATTCTAGCCATAGCAACCATGTTTGGAGAGGACATTTGGTACATTTTGCAATAGGGGGTTCTTGTAGAAAGAAAACTTGAGGAAGGGAAACAAGATGGCAGCCCAACTGGTCACTGTATAGTAGGGAAATAAGGATAATAAAATACCCTTTCTAGAGGCAGAAGAGAATAAGAAAGTACCTAGCTGAACCAGGAGACATACGTGTTTGGAGAGGTAATAAGTCCAGGAGTTAGCAACAGCACCTAGAGAAGTGGGAGTCAGGTCTACAGGTCATATGTGGCAGGGCTGGGATTTAAACTAGTTTTCTCTGCCATCAGAGCTGCTGTTCTTCATATTTTTAGTGGTGTTTACCTTAAGTGTTGGTACCAGAACCAGATGCATCAGCATCACTAGGGTGCTTTTGAAATGCATATTCCTAGGCTACAGTTATTGAATCAAATATCTATGGCTGAGGCCCAAGAATCAACATTTTTAAATAAGCCCCACTCTTCCAGAAGATGGCAAGGCCTGGCACTGGCAAATGACTTCTGCATTTTTACTTGAAGCTCATCTTCAGAATCCCAAATTGATCAGAACTTTTGGAAACAAACATAACTGAGGATAAATTACCCTGTGAGTTCATTTTAAAAATATGTCTCCCAGGACACATCTTTCTCCAGCTATGAGCAAATGTGATGGAATCAGCTATCAGTTACAAGTCAAACATCTCCATGAAACATGTGTACAACCTACTGCACTCATCTATCTAAAAGGCAGGAGGGAGGATAGGGAATGGGAAAGTAGGAGGACTGGTTGGGTACAGCTTGGGGCCACACGCACTGGGGCAGAACACATGCCTGGCCAATATTTCTAGTCTCTGGCTTGATGCCTGCAAAAAATTGCAAGATAACAACTCCAGCCAGGAAGCTTCTGAATCGAGCCCTGTTGAGCATTTGACTTTTCATCTGTATTTTTTATGAGGACAAAGAGGTGAGGAAGAAATTAGCATGGAGAAAATAGGTGGAAAGTGAGAGAGGAGTCATAGGGAGAGGCTGCCGTTTAATGACAATAATTTTTTTGTCGAACACTTTCTATATGCTAAGCACTTTCTAAGTATTATTTCTTGAAACAGCCCTATAGGATGGAGTACTATATTCTCATTTTAAAGTCAAGATAACTGAGGCACAGAGAGATTAAGTGACTTGCCAAAAGTCACATACAGACTCTAGGTGGCAGAGTTGGAATTTGAATTTAGATCTAGACTGACTACAGAACCCGTTCTCTCTTTTTCCCCATCTTATTAAAATATAATTGACATACAACACCCTGTAAGTTTAAGGTGTACAATGGGATGATTGGATACACATATATATTGTGAAATGATTACCATAATAAGGTTAGATGACACATCCATCACCTCACATCATTATGTTTTTTTGTGTGTGTGGTGAGAACATTAAAGATCTATTCTTTTAATGACTTTCAAGTATAGAATACGATATCATTCTCTGAAGCCATTGTGTTGTGTTGTCTCTCTGGATGGAACACCTATAAGATTTCTAGTGCTTGCTAGAGATATTGTTGTCAAAAAGTGGTCATTTCTGGATACCCATCTCCAGAACAGCAGAGCTTGTAAGGGTTGATGATCACTCTGATTAGTGGGAAAAACTGTTGTCAGTAGCTGGCAATGTGACCATAGGTAAATCTCTTTCCCTCTCTGAGTCTCAATATCCACATCTGTAACAGGGACAGATTGGAGGAGGTAAATTCCAGAGGCCTTTCTCTCTCTAAGATTCTATGTCTGTATCTGGTGTCTAGGATGATTTCCTATCCATGCTATGAAGATACCTTCAGAAAGCTTCCCCCTTGGGTAGCATGGGCAAAGGAAGCTGTCTGTCAGGTACACATAACATACTCTGAAACAGATGCATTTATTGGACACCTATTACATACCAGATGCCAAGTATTTCTCCCTTCCAGGAACACACACGTTAGTGAGGGAAGCAGACCTCAGTCAGTTGTGAAGCATATATATCTCAGGATATTTTAATCACAGGATTAAGCACAGGGTGCTGTGGGAACAAAAAGAAGGAATATGTAACTTAGCCTGGAGGTGGGACCTTGGGGCTAGTGAGAAAGGCTTCCTGGAGGAGGTAATTCCTGACCTGAGCTCCTCAACATAGTAAGGTCTGAGGAACAAGAGAGGGCTGAGGAAAGTAGAAGGTTCCCCTTGCCATGTTGAGACAGACACTTGGCCAGCAGTAATACCTGCTTGAGAAATCAGAGTTCATGCCAGTCCCAGGGTTCTGAATATGGAGGTTGGAAAGCAGAACTGCTGTTCTTTTATGCACTTATGTTCTTTTCTTCCTAGTTTGTGTGGAAAAGCTCACTTTTTAGTAACTCTTCCCTCAAAGGATATATATACTAGAAGCAGGAAAAGGCTTAGATTTCATTTCCAATTTTGTCCTTAACCCACTGTGCATACTCTGGGTTCCATATTCTGGCTCATACCTCCTCATCTCTCAGGATTTCAGTTTATCTGTGGTACAAACAAGCAAACAAAGGAAGCCCTAAACAAATAGGAGTGTTGTTCCATTGTCAATGGATACATTCCAGAGCCTAGAAAAGTCTTTGAGTGACCAGTTTCATTTCCTTTAAGACTATGAGACAGATAAGAATGCCTTCTAATTTTAAGCATCCCACTGAAGGGAATTTCTAGCCTTAATTGGTCATTCTTTTAGTTTCTAAACCCTCTCTCACTGTCAGAAAGTTATCACTGTTATCCTATTTAAACCTTTCTTTAAAAAAAAAACATTTTTATTTATTTATTTGAGAGAGCGAGGAAGAGAGCACAAGCAGGGGGAGGGGCAGAGGGAGAGAGAGAAGCAGGCTTCCTGTTCAGATGCAGGGCTCAATCCCAGGACCCTGAGAACATGACCTGAGTTAAAGGCAGACACTTAACTGACTGAGCCACTCAGGCACCCCTAGATAAACCTTTCTTGCTATTTCATAAGGCCCTCATCTTTTTCTCTGGACTCATGGAATGGTGAGAAAAGCTGGTTGCCATGTTGCAGACAAGCTTAGAGTACTTTCTGATCTTCTTCCAAAAGGATTCATCTTAAGACAAAGTGGGCTTATTAGCTTTTCAGAGTGTATATGGAATCTTCCTCAGTGGGGAAAGAGAGGTGGGGGGGAGGCCAGCAGTCTCTGGAATATTCTGCCTTTCACTCTCCAGCTGAGCCCTGGAGCTCTGGAACCTCTAAATATGCCATTCATTCATCATTGATCAAACACCTGCTCTGTGGAGGTTCTGTGTTATGTGCTAGTTTCTGCATTTATATTCGTGGCACATTACTTTCCCATAATCTTTGGTATAGCACCCGAGTATAGTGTTCTTGTTATTAGGCTCTCTTTGTTGCTAGTAAGAGAGACTCACTTGAGTTCTTTCACTAAAAGGGAGTTTATTATAACACAAGGAAAGTGGAACTGGAAAGTCATTGGGAAGGACTGGATTTTCTGTAGCTCTTTCAGGGAGAGTATGGAGTTTTCCATCACGGTGTATCTGCTTCATGCCACTGTATCCTCTTCCTTTAGCAATCAGTTCACTCAGTTTCCCCAGAATTGACATCTGTCCATAACTCTGAATTGAACTTGGCTTCAGCTTGACACAGACTTGATTCTACCTCTTGGTGTTTTTCCTCTAACTTCTACTCTATCTGCTAACTAGCTCAGCATCTCTGTTTCTTGATTAAAATTTCCAGAAAGAAGAATCTGGCCCAGCTCTTCTCTGCATGCCAGGTTATGATGTCAGCCATCACTGGCCAGCCAATGAATTTTGTCGCTTTTGTGTCAGATGTCAATGCTTAGTCCAACCCACTGTCACCAAAGGCATGGGGCAGGGTTGGGGGGTGTTGTAGGTTATAAAAAGTAAACCTAGGCAATAAGCAAGAGTTGGGGATGAGGCAGTTGTCCTTGGAAGACAGTGTCAGCAAGCAGACCCAGACTTGTACCTTTTGTTGGAAGAGTAAGATTATCACCAAGATCCCACGGTTTCTCTGTAGTGACCAAATAACCTAAACAAAATGGACATGAAGACAAGGGGTGCAGTGAAAAGCATTAGAATCCAAATACATATATATACATATACATATACAAGTACATAAAGCTGGAATGATTTCTCAGAATAAGAAAGTATTTCTGGAAGAGGGAGTGTGGTGCCTTACTCACCAGGAGAAGCCTACCCAATGTATATGCTTTCTCTAGATCTCAGTCTGGCAGCTGAAATAGAAGTGATTCCAAGTGATAGAAATCATGACCTACCTTCAATTAACAGGGACCTATTTGACTCTTAGAAAAAGCTGAATTTTAGGAAAGAGTAGCAGTCTCTACATTGTTATTCTTTGAAAATCAGACCAAGATAGAAGAGGAGTCTGGCTGGGAAGGCCAACTTAGTGTTATAAGTTATTGTCAAAAACATTTGGGCTGTAAAAAGTATACTGGCCTGTCTCAATTCCCAACACTGCCCTTCCTTTATAAGTTGTTCCCTCTACTATCTACTTCAACTCACTGCCTATGGCATAGCAAAGAAATTCTGTTGAGCTGGTAGTGTCATAGACATTTAGGGTTAAAGGCGAAAGGTAAACTCTGAACAGAAGAGGCAGAAGTTGAGCCAAGCTAATCCAGAGAGAAATTTTGGGTGACAGAAAATCTGTTATATTTTTTCTACCTATTTGTATGCTTTTCTTTCCAGGGCTGCTGATAAGCTCAGGCTGTGCATTATACCCCTTAGGATGGAATAGCCCAGAGATAATGCAAACATGCGGGAATGTCTCCAATCAATTTCGGTTAGGTAAGGTGGCCTGGGCAGGATGGTAGTGGTGGTTCGTTTGGGAATCTAGTTTTCAAAGTGCTTTACCTCTTGGAGGGGACTCTGCTGGCTAGTGGTGCTTATCTGAGTCTCTGTCATTATGTTGGCTTGTGGGAAGTGGTGGCTTGGCCAGATTCATTTGGCCTCACTAACTCACAAAGGACCTAAACGCCTCTTTTTAAATTATGTCTCTCCACATCTTTACGCACTTTCACCCAGAGTCCTGTGACCAGTTTGGGGAAACTCTATCTACAGGGAGATTTCAAATGCTTAGAGACTGGTGATCTGTCATTCTCTGAAACTCCTAGTTCCTATTATTGTTTCTTTCCCAGGCACTGTTTTCCAACTATAAATCAATAGTATCTCTTCTCACTCTCTACCAAGGATGTAACAAGAGGTCATTTGGTTTACACCAAGCATTATGAACTAGATTAAATATGGAGAATTGTTACTGGCACTGTTACATTGTTACTGGTATGTTAATGGCGAGAGCTGTCAAGTATTAGAATGGGTGACAAAAGTACTTCTGGACTCTTTTATGGTTGCCAGTCCTCACTGAGAATGGCTTAAGTTCACTAATGTGAACTGGGAATAGATTAGTTTCTAACTGAAAGTCTTCAAAATATTTTCCCAACCTACTGTGATGGGAGTAGAAGGGAGTAGAAGTAGAAATACAATTGAGTATTCTCAATTGTAGGAGAGGATTTTGGAACAATGAGGCCAACTATTCCTTATAGCTTATGCTCCAATACTTCCCTTTCTCTCTGTTGCCTCAGACTTTTTTGAGTCTCACATGACTCATTTTTGGAGAAAGAGGTTGTTCACTATACAAATATAACATGAGGGAAAGACTATATAGAAGATGTGACAAATGTGGACCCTGGAATGTCCAGTGTTACTGGATCAAGCCATAGCTCTCTGGCAACTTCTGCCATAGGTGAAGGAATTATAAAATATTTGGGGGCAGGTTCTGAAGAAGAAGGAAGCAGACCACTGATCCACCCAGTCAGGATAGATAAAATTGAAGACTTAGCACATTTCTCCTACATGGTTGTTAGACACATAATTCTCCTTTTAAAAATAATAGCTTTATTGATACACAATTCATATACCATAAAATCTGCCCCTTTTGAGGATACAATTAGTGGTTTTCAGTACATTCACAAAGTTGTGCAATCATCACTACTATGTAATCCCAGAATATTCCAAAAGAAACCCATTACCCATAAGCAGTCACTCTCCATTCCCCTCTATATCCCAGCAACCACTGCCAATATAGATTTGCCTATTCTAGAAATTTCACATAAATGGAGTCAAATAATATGTGGTTTTTAGGTCTGCTTCTTTTACTTAGCTTATTGTTTTCAATGTTCATCCATTTGTACCATGTATCAATACTTCTGCTTTTTATGGCTGAATATATTCCATTGTATGGCTATAACACATTTTGTTTATCTACTAACTAGTTAATGGATACTTGGGTTTTTCTACTTTCAGGCTATTATGAATAATACTGCTATGAAAATTTGTGTACACATTCTTGGATGGACATATATTTTCATTTTTCTTGGGTGGATTTCTAGAAGCAGGATTGCTAGGTCAAGTGTGAATCTATGTTTAAGTCTTTTGAGGAACTGCCAGGCTGTCTTCCAATGTGACTGCATCATTTTAAATTTCAACCAGCAATGTGCAAGGGTTCCAATTTCCCAACATCTTCACCAATACTTATTTTTCATTTTTTTAAATTATAGCCATCCCCGTGGGTATGAAGTGGCCTCTCAATGTGATTTTAACTTGCATTTCTCTGATAACTGATGATGTTGAACTTCTTTTCATTTACTTATTGGACATATCCTTCCTATATCTTCCTTGGAGAAATATATATTCAAATTCTTTACCTATTTTTAACTGGGTTATTTGCCTTTTTTGTTATTGTTGTTGAGTTGAAAGAGTTCTTAATGTATTCTGGATACTAGACTCTTTTCAGATATATGATTTGCAAGTAGTTTTTTTTTCCCATTCTGTGGGTAATATTTTACTTTCTTGATGATATCCCTTGAAGTACTAAGTTATTTCATCATGATGAAATCCAATTTTGCTTATTTTGCTTTTGTTTCTTGTGCTTTTGGTGTCATATCTAAGACTATATTGCCAAACCCAAGGTCATGAAGCTGTTTTGGCTATTTCTTGCATTTTCATGTAAATTTTAGGTTCAACTTGTCAATTTCTGCACAAAAGCCATCTGGGATTTTGATAGAGATTGTGTGTTGAATCTGTATATAAGTTTGGAAAGTATTGCTACTTTCACAATATTAAGTTTTCTAATCCAAGAACACAAGATGACATTCCACTGAGTTGGATCAACTTTAATTTCTTTCAATGATATTTTGTAGTTTTCAGTATATGAGTCTTACACTTCTTTTGTGAAATATCTTCCAAAGTATTGTTTTTTTAAGATTTATATATTTATGAGAGGGAGTGGAGGAGGGGCAGAGGGAGAGAATCTTCAAGCAGACTCTCCACTGATCATGGAGCCCAGTGTGGGTCTCAATCCCACAACCCATGAGATTGTTCATTGAACATTGTTCATTGTTAGTGTATAGAAATAAAAGTGATTTTTCTATATTGATTCATGAGATATGATAAAATGGATGTTGTTTTAAGCTACTATGTCCTGGAGTTAGTTTGTTGTACAATAATGGTTGTATAATAGACTAACCAAAAAAATGCCAAATCATATCCATATAAATTTATTATTTTTAATCAAAAGTAATTTATGTATGTGATAAAACAGTACATAAATGTATAAAATGCAAAGTCAAAGTCTTTTTCCTAACCCTGACTCCATTCCCCAAAGGGACCACTAAGTTTTTTTGTATCCCTCCGGAATTTTTAATAAATATAAAAATGTGAGCATATCTTTATTTTGTTCAATGAAGACCATATTATATATCTATCTAGCTATATAACTAACTATACCATTCTGAACCTTGCATTTTTCACTCACCAGTATCTCTTGGAGAGCTATCAATGTTTATAGATCTCCCTTCTACATTTTAGGCATGCCATATTTTCCCATTGTAGGGATAGCATAAACTCTATGAAGGCAGGGATTTCTTTTTTTTTCTGTGAGATTAAGTAACTTGCCTAAGGACTCTCAACTGATAAACTGGCACAGCTGGGATTCAAATTCTAGAAGTCTGGTTCTAGCTAGCATCATCCAATAGCAAGCAGTTCCTGCAATGATGGAAATTTTTTGCATCTTGCTATCCAATGTGTTAGCCTTTAGCCACATGTTGTTACTGAACAATTGAAATGTTAGGTTGATGGGATTGAATGTATAATTTAATTTAATAAATATTTAATCATGTTAATTTAATTTATTAATTTAAATGTAATAGCCACAGTGTGACTAGTGGCTACCATATTGGAAAGCACAGCCTGAAAATCTGGGTCCTTATCTGCTATGCTCCTCTACAGAGAAGAAAGAGCCTACTAAGGAGACTCAGAAAGAAAAGCCAGAAAAGAAAAATAAGAATGCAGGGTCACAACATCCAAGAGAAAGAGGGTACATTGAAAAAGAGAGTGTAGCCAATCGTGTTTAATGTTGATTCAAGTTGCTAGATGAGGATGGAGAAGTGACCATTGGAGTCAGCCAGACAAAGATGCCCTAGAGGAGCAGTTTTGCAGTTATAGATACTGGAGTCATTGTGAGGTGAGGAAAATGAAAACAGCATGTATAAACAATTCTTTCAAAAAGTTTTGCTACAGGGGAAAGCTGTGAAACTGAGCAGTAGCTCGAGGAGAATATAGGATTAATAGAGGCTTTTTCTGGGGTGCTTGGGTGGCTCAGTGGGTTAAAGCCTCTGCCTTCAGCTCAGGTCATGATCCCAGGGTCCTGGGATGGAGCCCTGCATCTGGCTCTCTGCTCAGTGGGGAGCCTGCTTCCCCCTCTCTCTCTGCCTGCCTCTCTGCCTACTTGTGATCTCTCTCTCTGTGTCAAATAAAAAAATAAAATCTTTAAAAAAGAGAGAGAGAGGTTTTTTCTAAATTGGCCAAATACTTGATTCATGATAATAATGATTCTGTAATGGAGAGAGATTGATACAAAAAAGCAATGTCCTTGAGAATGTGAAGGTACAATGAAAAGGAACCTTGAATGCAGACTTCATTTCAGCTGGCTTCCAAATGCATGTATTTTAGCTTCACTGTGATTTTCGAAATCCTCTTAGATCCACAAAACTACTAGGGAATTCCCTCATACCCAATGGCCTATCACCCAGATAAGCCCCACTGAAGATTTCAAGAAGCTAAATACTTCTAATTCGACATAGTTGTTTTCAAGCTAGCTTACTAAACTACTGTTATCAGTAGCACTTAATTCTAAGGTAAAGGCTATACCTTCTATCAATGGATCACATTTACAATATGTTCTCATGAGTATTATCTAATCTGATTTTCAAAAGTGCATGGAGAGCAGATGGTAATATGCCCATTTTACAATGAGGAAACCTGGAGGTAGGAATAGGTAAAGTGATTTGTGTAAGGTCATAGATCAAGTCAAAGGCAGAACTGTGACAGGTGCGTATCTCCTAATTCACCGTTCTGTGTGTGACTACAATGACTTTTTCCCCCTCTCCATTGGTGAGGGTGTGTCTCAAGTCATTTGTGAATTTTCCTCAAGATACACTTTAGCTCTATTGTTTCCAGACACAAATGTCTGAAACATCATGGAAAGTACCGAGTATTACATCTTGCTTCCTTCACTTCCACCCTCAGTCTAAGTCCTCTGTTGATCTTTTAGTATAATCTTTTAGTATAAAGGTGGCAGCTAAACCTGATGGGATTCTGGAAGAGATTGTAAGTGGAATGGACATGTGTAGGAAATTTTAAAGTGCCTCTAGATTTGACTTGCATTAATAAAGACACCTACACTGTCTTACTAAACTTGATCATAGGAGAAAGATATACAAAATTCTTGTTTCATATGCTCTAAGATCATATACAATCTTCCAGGGCCACTCTCTGGTTTTCTAGCATATCTACTCCTTACAGTACTACTTATCTTAGTCTCTCTTCTTGAAAGAAAGAGATTGAGGGGGGGCAAGAAAGCAGAATAAAAGAACAGAGGGCGCTGTCCAGAAAAAAGCACAATTGTATAAGGAATCCCCATACTCTGGTGCCCCAAAAGTTTGACTATCACCAGCAAGACCCCAAGACCTTGTCTTTACTGCCTACCTGCTTGTATTCACAGACCTTTGTCCCACATTTTCCTTAGGCTCTTCTTTCCAGCTTCTTTCTTAACTCAGGCAAATGGAGAGTGAAACTGTGCCTCGAGCAATAGTGATTGCCCTGACAAGATCTCCAGCCACCCCAACCATCCAGACCAGTTTTAAATTAGCCCCTGACTCCCATCTGCACAGATGGACCATGGCATGACCTCTAGAATGACGGATGACTACCTTTATTATAATGCTAAAATCTCCACCCAAGGTGAGGACTCAGCCTCATTTACATAACTTTCAATATATGTATAGGTATGGTTCCTTAAGGCACATTTGTGACCTTATGCCTGTCTCTACATACAGTAACAAGGCTTCCTTATCTAAGTATTCATCCTCACCCTAAATAAAAGGAACCCATCCACC
>PISX010012008.1:0-62742 GCA_004024625.1 Mellivora capensis | reverse complement strand
TAACCCACTGAGCCACCCAGGTGCCCCCCCCCTTTTTTTTTGGCACAGTAAGAGGTGAATTTTATATTGCCATCCAGTATACAGACACATTACAAATACGGTTTTTTAAAAAAAAATTTTTTTTTAAGATTTTATCCATTTATTTGACAGAGATCACAAGTAGGCAGATAGAGAGAGGAGGAAGCAGGCTCTCCCCGTTGAGCAGAGAGCCCGATGCAGGACTCGATCCCAGAACTCTGGGATCATGACCTGAGCCGAAGGCAGAGGCTTTAACCCACTGAGCCACCCAGGTGCCCTTACAAATACGTTTAAAAGAAATTCATGAATCAGTGCTTCAACTTTCTATGTGCAATGCATCCTTATATTTTTATTCTACCTTATTTTAAAATGCTGGTTAAGAACCACTAAATGATTTCAAATTCCATTAATGGGCAGGACCTCAAGTTTGAAAAGCACTAATGTAAGGGATGATCAGGTTAAATGGGAGAAAAATCTTTAATGAATCTTTATATTTTTCCTTTTAATCATTTAAATCATTTGGAATGAATATTAAATTACACTGAAAATAGATTCTTAAATATTTTGTAGTAATTACAGTCATTTATTGAGCATTTATCATGACCTTGGTACTGGACTAAGCAGTCTATTTATGTATGTTATCTAATTTAGGGCTCCCAACAGCCTGTAATTTGGCCCTGTGTTTCCATTTGATAATTGAGATTAAGACTCAGGTTTTATTAACTTGCTCAGGGTCATAAAGTTAGTAGAGATGAAGCAGGAATTTACACTGAGTTCTCTGTGACACCAGAGTTCTCTGCAGTCTTACCCTGTTCCAGTATTCTGTCACAGTGGTTGCTGTAGATCTATCATTCTTTTTATGTAAATTTGAATGGCAATATCAAGAATTTACCCATTGTGGTACATCTTTTGTAGTTTCCTTTGAAAGGATCCATTTGAAGCAAATTTTCAACTTAGTAAAGTAAGAAAGGATATTGGGTAGACTGGTAATTCATTTTGACTTTGGCTGTTCTTTGATGTAAATATTTTGGAATAGCTTCTCAGGTTTTTATGATAGAGTCAATTAATTGGTCAGTTTTATTGAGCACCCAAAGGTTTAATATGTCTTCAAAAGAGACATGAAATAGCTGTGTAACTATAAAGACTTATATAAAACTTATATATATACTATAAAGAAATATAAAGACTTCATTACGAATGAATGCCAGCTTTTGTTAAGACACAAAATGAAGACTTAAGAGCCACGAGGAGTATTTTATAGTATATTGATTTGTCTCAAACTCACTGGGCAAGTAAGTATTTGTTTTGTAAAGTACTTGTAAGGAAACACAACTAACTGCCCCATTAATTTTTTTTTTTTTTTTTTTTTTTTTGTATTTCAGTTCTTTGCAAGTATTTCTTAAAATTTTTAGCAGTATTTCAATTTTAATTTTTTGATTTTTGGGAATTTCCTCTTTTAAAACTATTGTCAGAAAGAAAGCATGTTTTAAGGGAATATATTCTATAAATAGTACTTAGAATTTACAAATAGGTGATTTTTTTTTAAAGACTTTATATATTTATTTGACAGAGAAAGATCACAAGCAGCCAGAGAAGCAGGCAGAGAGAGACGGGGAAGCAGGCTCCCTGCCAAGCAGAGAGCCTGATGCGGGGCTCCATCCCAGGACCCTGAGACCATGACTTGAGCCAAAGGCGGGGTGATTTTTAAATGAGAGTGGAAAAGCAGATTTCACTGTTTTTTTTTTTCACATTTACGTCTTAGAGATTCAGACTCTTACAGTGTCTAGTTTGCATATTGCCGTCAACTTGTATGAGTATCTCTTACAAATGAGATGATTACTAGGTACTTAAAGATACAGAAATATTTTTCCTGTTTGTGTATTATGGTGTCTCTGTGCAGGGAGCTTTAAACTTTTAACTGTATGTTTAAACAGTTTATTTGTTGAATTAAGGTGAGTCTTCAAATTCGATAATTTTAAAATTAGAGTTTGTGTAGATCATGATGATATATTAGACAAAGAACAGCAGTTTCATGGTTTATTTATGTGGTTTGAAAATCCATGTGTTTCTGTTCGTCAGTCTTTGTTTTCTATTAAGATTAGATAAAAGTGAATATACTGTTTTATTTATTGTTGGCTATCAGATTTCGTCCTTAGCCTTTCGTCCTTTAGGCCTCAAAAAATTGTTTTGCCACTAATGAAATCTGTACAAATTTAGTAAGCTTATATCTTATGCTAATTTATTAGCTTATTGCTTTTGTCTAACACTTGGCCTTGAGTGAATTGGTATAGTTTCCATGAGCATCAAGGAACATTCCAGCTACTGAATCGTTGTAATTTGATACTAACCTTGGTTACCATTACATTTTGTACTATTATTCTTTTCTTATTGAAGTATAATTGACATACAATGTTATTAATTTTAGATGTACGATAAAATGATAGTACTGTTACTCTCAATGTGAAAATTCTTAGCGATAAGAGCACAATCAATTTAGATGTTTATGCCGGTGGCTTTAAGGCAGAGCCACATGCATGTTTTAGATTTACATATGTGTGATTTCCACAGATACATGAGAAGCGCAAGATGATTAACTCTTAGTCCATAAAATAAAAAAATCCTTAAGTAACTTTGTGGAAATAAAAATACAGAGTAAAAACCTTTAAAAGATGTTGAATGTCTTATACATGTTTTCAGAAACATTTAAGAAGCCCAACAGCCCAATCATGTGCAATAGCTTTTATATTGTAATAAGTTTGCATATGAAAAGGTGATTCCATTTGAAATGTGAAAAGGAAAATCAGGAATATTTTCCATCAGATTTTAAAATCTTGACCAGCTCTTTCAGATGTTTGCGGAATTTTTCAAAAGCGTATTTTAAGGCTTAAGGGGAAATTTCAATAAACCTGCTTCTAAAACTTGTACTATAGTAAATATTAAGTGTTTGAGGAAAGGATTCAGAAACTGCATCCCTGAAACACTCTGGGAGATATTTAAATCAGAAGTAAGTACTCAGCTCATTGGAGACAGGTTGTTAAGATGTAAAACAGGTAGCAGCTGCTCAGAGGAATTATTTCCAGTAACGAGAAAGGAAGGGACAATTTACTAAAAAGGTGTTGGGCTTTTACCGGGGAGGGTAAGAACAATCCACCCAAATGCCTACTGGCTCCCTGGTGAGGAACTGGCTGGCACTAAGAGGGAAAAAGGGGAACAGGCAGGGAGGGGATGCAATAGAGAAATTTGGTTATTATTTAAATCTGAGATAAGCTGGATTCAATATATAATCTGTGCAAATTCTTTTTTTTTTTAAGATTTTATTTATTTGACAGAAAAAGACACAGTGGGAGAGGGAGCACAAGTGGGAGAGAGAGAAGCAGGCTTTCTGCAGGGAGCCCAGTGTGGGGCTCGATTCTAGGACCCTGGGATCATGACCTGAGCCGGCTTAACTGTGAAAATTCTTGTTTATAATTGTTAACCCATGGTTTCCTCACAGAGGAGACATAGAAAGGAAAGACCATGGTCCTGTGATCACTGTTTTTGGAAAAAGAAATATCAGTACGCTGAACCCTCTTGACAAAGCCATTTGTGCTCTTAGGTAGGGGCCACAACTGATGTTCTTAGGAAGCTTGTGACTGAATTCCAGACTGCTTTAAATGATGCATGCAGGATTTTCTTCATTTCGAAAAGTTGTCAATAAATTTAGAGTGACTTTTTCTCTAGCAGAGCTTGTTGTGACAGACACAGTGGACTTTCTTGGCACTCAGTGATGCAGCTGCCCAGGCATGTTTGTGATGGGTTAACTGTTTTCTAGAGTTAATGAGGTCAGGGTCACAGGTTCAATTCTTGGGAAGGCCAGCTAGCTTTGCTTTGTTCTCTGATCTCATATTGTACTCTTAACCCAGACCAGCCATCTGGCGAAGGCAGATCATTGATCACAAAGGGACTAGTAAATAAGACAGTGTGAGAGGAGCAGCATGACTCTTTCTAGAACAGTGGATGTTGAGTAATTAGAGAAGCAATCCCCAAAGCATGTGCAAATTGTGTTTCATGGCATTACCTTAATATGTAGAGGATAACATGGTTGTCAATTATTTTTCTTTGTCTTTTCTGTTGAAGTCTCATTTTAACTGTTGTTTTTTCCTAGTCAGGATTTTCTGGGCATCTCATTCATTAAGTAGTTGTACACTGTCTTGAATGTTCTTAATCTCCCTTTAGGTTTGTAGGTTGGTGACTGTGGTAGCGAGAACAGGGTAGGTATGAAGTAGTAGATCAAACCACCTACTCTGTTGTTTACAGATCCAGCTTCACTGAATTTATGTCCCCGTAAATACTTACAGTTTTTCTCAGTCTCCCTTGATGTACGCATCTCTTCTTCCCTTCATTGAAATTATTTCCATGAGAAATACCAAATGAGAGAAATACCAAAGATCATCTAGATTTGTGCTGTCACATAGGGTCCATGTGGCTGTTGAATATTTGAAATGTGGCTTGTCCAAATGGGTGAGGTACATGTAGGTTTCAAATACTTGGTATGGAAAAAGAATGTAAAATACCTTATTAATAATTTCAAAAGAGACTATACATTGAAATAACATTTTAGCTATGTTAGTTTGAGTAAAAGATTATTAAAATTAATTTTACTGGTTTGTTTTTACTTTTTTAAACGTGCCTACTAGAAAATTTAAAACTGCGCGTGTAGCTCACGTTTGTGACTTGCATTCTACCGGGCGGCACTGTTCTAAACCAGCCCTTCATTTTACAGATGAGAAGGCTAAGGTTCCGAGCTGAGTTCTTTCTGTTGTCTGTAATCTCTTCTTGCTAATAGGTTAGGTGCTCTGGAAGATGGAACTCTTTGAACCATTAGAGGACCATTTAGTGCATGGCAATTATCATTAAGTTGCAAGAGCTGTGCTTGAATCATTGTATATTAGGTGTTATGGCAATTTGTGTGTGTGTGTGTGTGCATGTGTGCATATATGTAGGAAGGAGAGTTTGTTTGTAATGTTGATGTGTGGACTACGTTTTAGCTTCCTATATAGGTCAGAGGTCTTACAGCTTTATTTGCTTCTGAGAAGAACACATCAAGATCATCAGACATTAACAGCTGTAACTTGGATAAATAAGACGGTGCTCATTAAAGAGGTACTTTAATATGTATTTCTTATTACAAAAATGTCAGATAGTTTTGAATGAATCTTGGAGCACAAAGTAGCAAGATTTTCAGGCTGTATCCCTTTTGGAAGGAAAAGAGCTGAAGTGAAGAGACGTTATGTACTTAGCCTATGTTCTGAAGAAAGAGCTATGAGCTGTTACCCTCCTAACCATGAATGTTCCTCATGTGCCAGTTGAGGAAGAACTAGCCAGAGCTGGCTGGGGCAAAGCCATGGTCCCCGAATGTGGGTTTTCTGCCAGTTTAGTGAACATTATGGTCTTGAATTGGCAACAATAAAAAGGGAGAAAACCTCAGGACCAGATTTTTTGTCTTTATTATTTCTGGTTGAGATTTTTGCTTTCTCAATAAGCACACGCAGCTCAAATGAACATCTTAAAGATGTTCACTTTATGCACCTTCAGATCTAGTCTTTCTTTTTGGCCCACACAGTTCTAAGACACTATCAGTTTGCTATCAGTGACCTAATGACAACTAGTTAACAATGACTTTGTCAGGCAGCCTCTGACACTTCAATTAATCTCATCATCCATACTAGCTAGAAATGTGTGAGAATTTACCTTTAAAAAAAAAAAACAACTTTTTTTTTTTTTTTTTTTTTTTACAGAGAGAGATCACAAGTAGGCAGAGAGGCAGGCAGAGAGAGAGAGAAGAGGAAGCAGGCTCCCCACCTAGCAGAGAGCCCGATGCGGGACTCGATCCCAGAACCCTGAGATCCTGACCTGAGCCGAAGGCAGAGGCTTAACCCACTGAGCCACCCAGGCGCCCCTAAAAAAAAAAAACTTTTAAAAAAGATTTTATTTATTTATTTGACAGAGATCACAGGGAGGCAGAGAGACAGGGAGAGAGAGGGGGAAGCAGGCTCCCTGCTGAGCAGAGAGCCCATGCTGGGCTGGATCCCAGGACCCTGAAATCATGACTAATCCTGACCTCTGCCCAAGGCAGAGGCTTAACCCATTGAGCCACCCAGGGGCCCCCTTTTTAAAATTAAAAAAAAAAAAGATTTTATGTATTTATTTGAGAGAGAACACGAATACGGGGAGAGCAAGAGGGAGAAGCAGGCTCCCTGTGAGCAGAAAGCCTGACATGGTGCTCGATCCCAGGATGCTGGGATCATGACCTGAGCCGAAGGCAGCCGCTTAACGGACTAAGCCACCCAGGTGCCCCAGGAATTTGTCTTTCTAAGTAGGGGTGGTGTGAAGATTGAAAAAAGATACATGATTACTTCCAGAAGATTCGGCTTATAATAATATTTCCCGATTACCATTTTTCTGTGCTTTTTGTCTGTTGTAAAAACCTGGTTGATCCTGGGTATAGAGAAACAAACAAGATAGCAGTCTCTTAAAGGTTACCCTTGAGTAGGCGAAAATAAGTAACAGTGCCTTGTGGTATGCAGCTTAATGAAAAATATGTTAACTTAAAAATAAATCTGCCAGTTATTTTATCAGCAGAAGATTTGCTTATTTTGGAATAGCAGAGAATTGCAATCTGGGACATGGCATCGACGGCAGAACCATAGACAAGACTGGAGAACAAAGGGGGGGACTGCTCTTTGTAATTATAGAGGCAAGGGCTAGTTGGGAGGGGCTTCTAATTGCCAGACCTGTGACTGTCTTTCTTTGACTGGCCTGCTGGGATTGTAAAAGTAGTATCTACCAGCAATGTGCCACTTTGCCTTGGGTTTGAAATTGACCAGGAGTGTTGAGTGTGTGAGCTCCCCCTACTGGTCTCAAGACTTCATTCTAAATGGGGTATCCTTTTATTAATTTTCTCAAGTATGGTGACCATCCAATTCCATCCAGCCTGAGTCATCAGAAACCCACTTTATCTTATGGCAGCAGACATGTATTGAGTACACACCATGTGCTGGGTACCATGGGTAAAGCACGAGAAGAACAAAGGTTGGAGGAGTGCAGATTACTTGAATGCAAAAATACTAATAACCTTGTCTTAGAGTCCAACGTAAGAATGTAGCATTTTTACATTGTTGCAGAACGAATGCATTATAATTTATGTTCTGCATTTCACTAGCTGATTTCATGTGCTGTCATGTTTAATGTCGCCTCTCATTTTTAGCAACAACTAAGTTTGTTTCCTTTGTCATTGGGGCAGCCAGTTGGGATGCTGGGAGGCTGTTGTTGTATGGGGAATCATATTGAGCATGGAAGGGGTAGTACACCTCCCCTTAGTTCCTCCTTTTCCCCATGATCCAGCTGTTTATATCAGGCAATGTGGAGTTGCTAGTGAATATAAAAATGAAGAACTCGCAGTCTAGTGAGGAAGAAACACAAGGCAGACTGTAAAGTGTGCTGGGATAGATCAAAATGCTATGCGAACTCAGAAGAAGTGATTATTCTGGTGAAGAAGGATCAAATAAAGAAAGATAAGGAGGTCGCTTACAGAGGAAGTGATATTTGAGCTGGGTCTTGAAGGATGGGGAGAATTTTGACAGATGGAGAGGGGGCGTGGAAAGTAAGCAGGAAAGCCATGCATATCGAGGTGGTAGGAACATCTGGTGTAGAAGGCAGTGGCAGAGGCAGGACTAGGAAAGTGGGCCAGGCAAGATTTGGAGAGCTATGAAAAAGGTAAAGAGTGCTGACTTTTTTTTTAGGTAGTGGAGAGTAATCCAAAGCAGCGAGTGGCATAATTGCATTGACTTTGGAAGGATGACTGGGATTTAGGAGGCCTGCTTCTAAGGGCAGCTTTCCTTCTAATTAGCCTGGTGACCTTGCACAAGTCACTTCACTCCTCTGGGCCTCAGATAATCTCATGTATAAAATCAAAGGGTACGGGGCAAGAATTATCCAGTCAGTCAGTAAACAGATAGAGTAGCTACCAAGGGCGTGCCAAGAGCTGTTGTTGGTGCTGGGATACAAGACCAGACACACAGGGCCCTTGGCAATGGCGGCAATTTTCTGGTGGGAAAGGGGCAATAAATAGTAAACATGTAAGTATATAATATAATGTCCCAAGTGCTTTAAAGTGAAGCTGAGTGAGTGGAGTGAAACGTGGCACTGTTTCTGGATGGCGTAGCCCAGAGTACTTTGAAGTAGAAGAGCCGTGGGAATATTTGGAATCTCTTCCAGCTTTCAAATCATAGGTATAATTAAGTGAAAAGCTGTGGGAGTTCAATCTCTTCAGCATTGATTAAAATCAGCTTCTAGATAGATGTTGTTCTTACAGTTTCGATTAGTTCCACCAATATGGTTATAGATGGGCAGGATCTTTTTAGCACTCCCATCTTTTAAATAGCTTGACTAAGTACAGCATAATCTCATTTTAGAAAACAGTTTCTTCGGAGTCCTGAAAAAATGCCACTTGTGTTGGTAATTTGGATGCCTCCTCTCTCCCTCCACACATGATCCATCTCAAACCTTGCGGCTCATGGAAAGGGAATATGCTAACATTTAACCAACTAGATTTAAGGAGGTTGTTCAGTATGTTGAATAGCTCTTCTGAGTTATTTTAATATAAATTAAAATTAAGTGGGAGCTCTGGGACAGCCCTGTCTTAATTAGAGCTGGAATGCATCTTAGGAGACCATTTCTGCCAGTTATAATCATAACAGTGGCATTATGATTTTTTTTAAAAGAATCATTAATAAGTTAGGTCCATCTTGACGTCTTCCACGTTTGATGTGTAGATGATCCTTGTCAAATCAAGTGAAAGGCTGAAGAATGCCAACATTTTTCTTTGGGCCATAACCTTTTTCTTGGAGATGTGAGATAGTTGAGCAGGAATCAGCAGAGGAGTGTGCATAAAACTGGCTTGTTCTTTATATGAGATATTAGGTTGGGTAATCTGGACTTTACTGTTTATTGAGGACCATGAAGAGGTGGGGTTTTTTAAAAAAAAAAATATTTATTTATTTATTTATTTATTTAGGACCATGAAGAGTTTTAAATTGATTTCCCACAAATGAGATCTGCAGTGTTGGGAAGCCAGGGTGGGAGGCGGTACTTTTAGAGATGGTGTAAGGTGTGACCCCCGACCTCTGCTGGCCAGGCATCCAGGCTATGTTGCTTTGTGTCTTTGCCAGGTACTTCACAGCCAGTGAAACAGGCCCTGGCTGAATTATTTAACTCATCTTATCCTTTAAGATAGTTACAAGCAGTTGTTATAGAACTGAATGATTTATGACTTGGGGCTTGCACATGTATTTTTGTTCTTTCTTCATTTTCCCTTTTCCTGAAGATAGAAGTACCTTCTGGGTCTTTGGTTCTGCCTGCTGGTTGTTTATGATCCCTGCTCTAGATTACCTCATTCTGCCAGTCCCTGCTGTAATAATTAATCTTTTTATTTAAATTAAATTCTCATTAGAATTCCCTCATGCATCTATCTTCCTCAGAATGTTTAGCTCTTTGGTATAGAGCTAAGAAGGAGGGAAAAACCTAAGGAAGAGAGGAAAGAAGGAAGGAAGGAAGGGAAGGAGGAAGAGAGGAAGGGGAATTCTGTTTGGACATAGTACTAACAGGTCACGTTAGTGTGTGATTGTTATATTTGAATTTCCAATAATTTTGGTTTTTTCTCCTCAAATGTTTAAAAATATATTTATTATAGTGGAATATATATAACATAAAATTTACCGTTTTAACCTTTTTAAAAAAAGATTTATTTATTCATTTTAGAGAAAGAGAAACAGTGTGTGCTCTCTGAGAGCAGGGGGAGGTGCAGAGGGAGAGGGAGAGAAGCAGGTTCCCTGCTGAGTGCAGATCCTGACACCAGGTGACCAGTCTCACAGCCCCAAGATCATGACCTGAGCTGAAATCAAGAGTCACATGCTTAACTGACTGAGCCTCCATTTTAACCAGCTTAAGTATATAGTTCTTTGGTATTAAGTACACTTAAAATGTCATACAGCCATCTCCACTGTTCATTTCCAGAACTTTTTCATTTTCCCAAACAGAAACACTGTGCCTATCAAACAGGGACTCCTCATTCCCACCCTTCCCCCCCATCCTCTGGTAACCTGGACTCTGCTTTCTGTCTCATGATTTTGCCTATCCTAGATACTTTTTATTCATGGAGGCACAGAATATTTGCCCTTTTGTGGCTGATTTACTGCACTTGGCATAATATTTTAAAGATTTACCCATGTTATAGCATATATCAGACATTTATTCCTTTTTATGGCTGAATAAAATGACATTGTATGTGCTATAGACATAGCACACCCTAAAAAATTCATTCACCTGTTGATAGACATTTGGATTATGAATAATACTGCTTTGAACATTGCTGTGGCTTTCTGTTTTTCTGGACGTATACCTAGGAGTACATTGCTGGAATCCTATGGTTTAACTTTTTGAGGATGTGCCATACTGTTCTCTATAATGACCATACCTTTTTAAAGTCCCACCAGCAATGGCACAAGGGTTCTGCTTTCTTTTTTTTTTTTTTTAAGATTTTATTTATTTATTTGTCAGAGAGAGAGCGAGCGAGCACAGGAAGACAGAGTGGCAGGCAGAGGCAGAGGGAGAAGCAGGCTCCCTGCCGAGCAAGGAGCCCGATGTGGGACTCGATCCCAGGACACTGGGATCGTGACCTGAGCCGAAGGCAGCCGCTTAACCAACTGAGCCACCCAGGCGTCCCAAGGGTTCTGCTTTCTGTACGTTCTCACTCGGTATTACTTGTTATAATAGGTAATAAGGGTTTCTCCTGCTGTCCGAAAGTAAAGTACTCCCATGAAACCCTCTGTAAGCTGAAATGGCATAAAATGAAGAGGCAATTACAATTAATTTACATGAAACATATTTGAGCATTCTCAGACCCCAAAAATAACCTCTTAGGTTTTACTGATACTTACAATACCTGTTGCTAGTGAACGCACACAGTAAATCGCGATAAAGCTCCAAGATGCTCCCAGGCGCAGTTCAGAGCTCTGGTGGCTTGATGCCAAGATGCTGGGTGTGGTGCCTGGGGAAGGAGCTGGCAGTGGCGCTCGCAGCTTGGGCTGGACGCTGCCTCTGTAGTGGCTCGATGCAAAACAAATGCTGAGTCCTGCTTTTACTTTTTGCTTTTTTTGGTAAAATCAAAAATCCTTTTCAGCTCTCTTTCACTTAGTGAAAACAGGTACTGATATGAGTCTTTTGTAAAAGGGAAGTGCGCATCATAAACTTAAAAAGCAGGGGAATAACGATTACACTGAATGTATATATCACATTTCGTTTCTCCATTCATCTGTCAGTCAACGCTTGGGTTGCCTCCATATTTTAGCTATTGTAAATAATGCTTCTGTGTACATGGCTGTACAAATAAATAGCTCTTCCAGACCCTGTTTTTAGTTCTTTTGGTTGTAGACCTAGAAGTAGAATTGCTGATCGTATGGTAATTCCATTCTTAATTTTTCGAGGGGCCACCATACTCTTTTCTACAGTGGCTCTACCATTTTACATTCTACCAACAGTGTATAGGGTTCCAATTTCTCCACATCCTTGCCAACACTTGTTTTCTTTTTTGGGATTTTTTTTTTTTTTTTTTTTTTTTTTTTTTTTTTTTTTTTTTTTTTTTTTTTTTTTTTTTTTTTTTTTTTTTTTTTTTTTTTTTTTTTTTTTTTTTTTTTTGCTTGTTTGTTTTTTGATAATAGTCATCCTGACAGGTCTGAGGTGATATCTAATTGTGGTTTTGATTTGCATTTTTCTAATGATTAGTGATGTAGAGCATCTTTTAATGTACTCATGGGCCATTCCTTTTTTTTTTTTTTTTAAAGATTTTATTTATTTATTTGACAGAGATCACAAGTAGGCAGAGAAGCAGGCAGAGAGAGGAGGAAGCAGGCTCCCTGCTTAGCAGAGAGCCCGATGTGGGGGTTTGATCCCAGGACCCTGGGATCATGACCTGAGCCCAAGGCAGAGGCTTTAACCCACTGAGCCACCCAGGCGCCCCCTCATGGGCCATTCCTATATCTTCTTTGGAGAAATGTCTATCCGAGTCCTTTGTCTGTTTTTTATTTAGGTTGTTTGCTTTTTTGTGGGTGAGTTTTAGAATTTCTCTGTATATTCTAGGTATTAATCCATTATCCAGTATATGCTTTGAAAATACTTTCTTCCATTCTGTGGGGTTTTTAAAAATTCTATGAATACTGACTTTCGATATATAAAATTTGAAGATTTTTTTGTGAAATCCAATTTGTCTCTTTTCTCTTTTGTTACCTGTGCCTTTGGTGTTGAAATCGTTGCCAAATTCAATGTTGTGAAGCTTTTGTCTAGTGTTTTCTTTTAAGACTTTTATTGTTTTAGGTCTTACACCCTAAAACATTTGGTCCTTGATCCATTTTGAGTTAATTTTTGTGTATGGGATTAAGTAAGGATCCGGTTTCTTTCTTTTGCATGTGGATATTAAATTTTCCTAGCACCATTTGTTGAAAAGACTGTTATTTTTCCCCCATTGAATGGTCTTAGACCCCTTGCCAAAATCATTTGACCATATATGCACGGATTTATTTCTGGCCTTTCTGTTCTGTTGTATTAGATTCTAGGTCTGTCTTTATGCCAATACTACACTGTTTTGCTTACTGTAGCTCTGTAGTAAGTTTGGAAATTAGGAAGTGTGAGTCCTCTAGTTTTGTTCTTCTTTTTCAAGATTGTTTTGATTATTCTGGCCCCCAGGAAATCCATGAGAATTTTAGGATGAGTTTTTTAATTTCTGCCTAAAAACGCCATTGGGATTTTTTTTTTAAAGATTTATTTATTTATTTATTTATTTGGCAGACAGAGATCAGAAGTAGGCAGAGAGGCAGGCAGAGAGAGAGGAGGAAGCAGGCTCCCTGCTGAGCAGAGAGCCCGATGTGGGGCTCGATCCCAGGACCCTGGGATCATGACCTGAGCCGAAGGCAGAGGTTTTAACCCACTGAGCCACCCAGGCGCCCCCACTATTGGGATTTTAATGGGGAGTGCATTGAATCTGTAAATTACTTTGGGGAGTATTGACATTTTAACAATATCAAGTCTTCCAACCCATGAATATGTGATGTGTTTCCATTTATCTATTTCTTATTTAATTTCCTTAAGTAATATTTTGTAGCTTTATTTTTATTTTATTTGTTTATTTAAAGTAATCTCTGTGCTCAGCATGTGGCTTGACTCCGAGATCAAGAGTCACATGGTCTGGACTGAGCCAGCCAGGCACCACCTCTGTTCTATAGTTTTAATTGTACAAGTCTTTCATCTCTTTGGTTAAGTTATTTCCTAAGTATTCTTTTTTATTTTATTTTATTTTTTTAGAGAGAGAGAGAGAGAGAGCATGAGCCTGGGCAGGGATAGGGGCAGGGGGAAGGGAGAAGTAGACTCCGCAGACCCCACTGAGCAGGGAGCATGATGTGGGGCTCCATCCCAGAACCCTAGGATCATGACGAGCCAAGGGCAGATGCTTAACCAACTGAGCCACCCAGGCACCCCCTAAGTATACTTCTTGATGTGATTGTAAATGGATTTGTTTTTATAATTTCCTTTTTACATGGTTTATTGTTTGTGTGTAGAAATACAACTGATTTTTGTGTCTTGACTTTGTATCCTGCTACTTTGGTGTATTTGAACACTTTGTGTGTGTGTGTGGAGTCTTAGGGGTTTTCTACATGTAAGATCATATCATCTGTAAACAGAAATAATTGTACTTCTTCCTTTCCAATTTGGTCATTTTTTATTTCTTTTTCTTGCCTAATTGCTCTGGCTAGAATTCCCAGTACTTTATTGAATAAACATAATGAAAGCAAACATCTTGCCTTGTTCCTGATTTTAGAGGAAGGGCTTTCAGTCTTTTGGAATTGAGTATGATGTTTGCTGTGAGTTTTTTTTTTTTTTTAATGAAATAAAAACACCACTTTATTTTTCTGAGTAAAGGCTAATCACTCTAAATTCAGAGTTCTAAAATCAAAACATAAGAATTCTCCCCTCCTTTTCCTCACCTCCATGGAGGAAGCCAGCTGAGGAGTTGTTAAGTACTATATAGGTAGTCTTTTGTTAAGATGTTTTTTTCTGTATCAATTGAGATAATCATGTGGTATTATCCCTTCATTTTATTGATAGGACATATTACATTGATAAATTTTTGTTAAGATGTTTTTTCTGTATCAATTGAGATAATCATGTGGTATTATCCCTTCATTTTATTGATAGAACATATTACATTGATAAATTTTTGTATGTTGGATCACCCTTGCAATTCAGGGATAAATCCTACTTGGTAAAGGTGCATAATCCTTTTAATATGCTGGTGAATTCTGTTTGCTAGTATTTTGGTGAGGATTTTTGTGTTAGTGATTCTAAGGGATATTAGTCTATAGTTGTTTTTTTTTTTTTTTAATGTCTTTGTCTGGCTTTGGTATCAGGGTTTTGCTGGCCACATAGAATGAGTTATGAAGTGTTTCTTCCTCTTCAATTGCTTTGAAAAGTTTGAGAAGGATTGGTATTCTTTACATGTTTGGTAGAATTCACCAGTGAAGCTCTCAGGTCCAGGACTCTCCTTTGTTGGGAGATTTTTGATTACTGATTCTATTTCCTTACTTGTTGTAGGTCTCTTCAGATTTTCTCTTTATTCATGATTTAATCTTGGTAGGTTTTGTGTTTTAAGGAATTTGCCCATTTTATGTAGGTTGTTGAATTTTCTGGCATACAATTCATAGTACTCTCTTAATCCTTTTCATTTCTGTGGAATCAGTAGTAATGTCCCCACTTTCATTTCTGATTTTAGTATTTTGAGACTTCTCTTATTAGTTTATTTAGCTAAGTTTGTCAGTTTTATTCATCTTTTCAAAGAACCAAATTTTGACTTCATTGATTTTTTTTTTTTTTTCCAAATTTTCTGTTCTGCATTGCATTTACCTTTGCTCTGATTTTTATTTTCTACCTTATGGTAGCTTTGGGTTTAGTTTGTTCTTTTTCTAGTTCCTTAAGTTGTAAAGTTAAGTTGTTGATTTGAGGTCTTTCTTGTTTTTTAATGTAAGTGTTTATAGCTACAAATTTCTCTCAGCACATTTTGCTATACCCCATAAGTTTTGAGAGATATTTTCATTTATCTTTTAAGTATTTTCTAATTTTTCTTGTGATTTCTTTTTTGGTCCATCAGTTGTTTAAAAAGTGTAGTGTTTAATTTCCACAATTTTGTGATTTTTCCAGTTTTACTTTTGTTCTTGATTTCTAACTTCATCTCATTGTAGTCAGAGAAGGTACTTAAGGTACTTTGTATGACATCTTTTTTTTTTTTTTAAAGATTTTGTTTATCTGAGAGAGAGAGATTGAGAAAATGAGTGGGAGGAGGGGCAGAATGAGAAGCAGACTCCCTGCAGAGCAGGGAGCCTGGTGTGGGACTTGATTCCAGAACCCTGGGATCATGATCTGAGCTGAAGGCAGATGCCTAACTGACTGATATCAGGTGCCCTGATATCTGTTTTGTTTTTTTTTTAAGATTTTTAAAATTTTTATTTATTTGACAGACAGAGATCACAAGTGTGCAGAGAGGCAGGCAGAGACAGAGAAAGGGAAGCAGGCTCCCTGCTGAGCAGAGAGCCCGATGTGGGGTTCGATCCCAGGACCCTGGGATCATGACCTGAGCCGAAGGCAGAGGCTTCAACCCACTGAGCCACCCAGGTGCCCCTTTTTTGATTTTTTGAGACTAAATTTGTCACCCAGCATATGGTGTGTCCTGGAAAATGTCCCATGTGAAGTTTTTGCTTCACATATTTTGATGGTCTGTCATTAGATATGTGTTTATAATTGTTACATCTTCTTGCTGTATTGAATAGTTTATTAATGTTTAATGTCCTCCTTAGTCTTTTGTAATATTTTTAAATTTAAAGTCTGGAGCACCTGGGTGGCTCAGTTGGTTAAGTGACTGCTTTCTGCTCAGGTCATGATCCTGGAGTCCTGGATCTGCATCGGGCTCCCTGCTCAACGGGGAGTCTACTTCTCCCTCTGAACCTCCCCCTTCTCATGCTTTCTCTCTCTCTCAAATTAAAAAAAAAAAAAAAAAAATTAAAGTCTGTTTTGTCTAATACTAGTAAAACCACCATTGCTCTGTTTTAGTTACTTTTTGTATGGAATATTTATTTCTTCCATTCTTCACTTTTAACCTTTGCGTCTTTGGAGCTCAAGTGAGTCTTTTGTAGACAGCTTATAGTTGGGTCTTGTGTTTTTATCCAATGTGCCAATCTCTGTCTTTTATTAGGAGAGTTTAATCCAATTATATTTAAAGTAATTACTGATAAGGAAGGACTTCTATTATTTTGCTATTTGTTTTCTATATGTTCTATAGCTTTTTTGTCCCTCATTTCCTATATTACTGTCTTCTTTTGTGTTTAGTTGATTTTTTTGGTAGTAAAATGTTTAAATTCCTTTCTCATTTCCTCTATAGCTACTTTCTTTGTGATTACTATGAGGATTACATTTAACATTCTAAAGTTATGATATGCTAACATGATTTTATAGCTTAACTTTAATAACATCCCCAAACTTTTTTTTTTTACAGCTGTTTCTACTTCTTTTAGTTGTTGTCACAAAATTACATCTTTATACATTGTGTGCCCCCAGTCATAAACTAATAATCCTTTTAAATGCATTAGTCTCCTAAGCTATGTAGAAAACAAGATTGGGAATCACATACCAAAGTTATAGTAATAGCAGCTCTCACATTAATAATATCTTTTTTCTTTAAATGTATTAGTTGGCTAAATCATGTGGAAAACAAATACAGGTATAAATCATTGTTATTATAGTATATACTAGCTTTTGTAATTGCCCATATATTAATTTTTATCGAGATCTTTATTTTTCCATGCAGTGTTGAGTTATGTGTAGTGTCTTTTCATTTAACCTGTAGGACTCCCTTGAGCATATCTTGCAGGCTGTGTCTAGTCACAAACTCACTCAACTTTTTCTTCTCTGGAAATGTCTTAATTTCTCCCTCACCTTTGAAGGACAGATTTGCCAGATACAGGATTCTAAGTTGACAGTTTTTTGTTTTTGTTTTTAATTTTAGCATTTTGAATATATTAGTTCACTGTCTTCTTGCCTCCAAAGTTTCTGATGAGATATCTGGTTTTCTTATTGAGTTTCCCTTGTAGGTGGTGATTCTTCTTCTCCTCCTCCTCCTTCTTCTTCTCTTGCTGTTGTAAAGATTTTCTCTTTGTCTTTTGAAAGTTTCATTATAATGTGTCTTGATGTGTGTCTCTTTGTTCAAAGTACTTGGAGTTCATTGAAATTCATGGGTTTATATTCATATCTTTTATTAAATTTGGGAAGTTTTTGCCATTATTCCAAGTACTCCAAGTTCAAAGTATTTGGAGTTCATTGAAATTCATGGGTGTTTATATTCATATCTTTTATTAAATTTGGGAAGTTTTTGCCATTATTCAAATATTCTTTCTGTTCATTTCTTTTTCCCCCCCTTAAGATTTTATTTATTTGACAGAGAGAGACACAGAGAGAGAGGGAACACAAGCAGTGAGAGTGGGAGAGGGAGAAGCAGGCTTCTCGCTGAGCAGGCAGCCCAATGTGGGGCTTCCTCCCAGGACCTGGGATCATAACCTTAGCCATAGGCAAATGCCCAATGACTGAGACACCCAGGCACCCCTTCCTGCTTATTTCTGTCTTCTTCTTCTCTTGCATGATGCATATGTGCATCTCTTCTTTGGACACACACACACACACACACACATCCCTTATGCTCTGTTTGCTTTCATTTCAGCTCTCTTTTTTCCTGTTTCTCAGCGACAATAATTTCTGTTGTCCTATCTTCAAATCCATTGATTCTTCTTCTGCTTCCTCACAACTGCCTTTGAATACACCTTAGTGACTTTTCATTTCTGTTATTGTACTTTTTAGCTTAGAATTTGTTTTGCTTTTCAGATTTTCTCTTTAATATTTCCATTTTGTTAACACATTTTCTTGATTCTTTCCACATCTCCCTTTAGTTCTTATAGCATCTTTTTTTTTTTTTTTAAAGATTTTATTTATTTATTTGAGAGAGAGGCAGTGAGAGAGCATGAGCGAGGAGAAGGTCAGAGGGAGAAGCAGACTCCCCGTGGAGCTGGGAGCCTGATGCGGACTCGATCCCGGGTCTCCGGGATCATGACCTGAGCCGAAGGCAGTCGTCCAACCAACTGAGCCACCCAGGTGTCCCTCTTATAGCATCTTTAAGAGACTTGCTTTACCGTCTTTGTCTAATATATCTGCCATTAGGTCTTTTTTCAGGGACAGTTTCTGTTGATTTGTTTTTTTTTTTTCCTTGAATGTGTCATGCCTTTCTGTTCCTTTATATGACTTGTGGTTTTTGTTTGTTTGGTTGAAACCTGGACATTTTAATCTAATGATGTGGCACTTCTGGAAATCAGGATCCCCTTTACCTAGGGTTTGCTCTTTTTTGTTACTGTTTTTGTTTTTTTGATTGTTGTAGGCTGTGTCTGTGCTGAGGATTAGCTTGAAGGTCTTTTCTGAGACTTTCTCTGGGCATGTGTGATCATTTCTAATTTTCCCTTGTATGTGTTGTTTTGTTTTGATTTTTTTCTTGCAAAATGGTGATTTTATTTTATTTTATTTATTTTATTTTAGATTTTATTTATTTAACAGTGAGAGATACAGCAAGAGAGGGAACACAAGCAGGGGGAGTGGGAGAGAGAAAAGCAGGCTTCCCACTGAGCAGGGAGCCCATTGCGGGGGCTCAATCCTAGGACCCTAGGATCATTACCTGAGCCAAAGGCAGCCGCCTAATGGCTTGAGCCACCCCGGCGCCTCAAAATGGTGATTTTATTAAAGCATGGGGACACGACCTGTGGTCAGAAAGAGCTACTGCCCTGAGATTGTGTGGAGTAACTCACAGCTGTTTTTAAATGTTTTAGTCTTTAGTGTCTAGCTCCCTGAGAAGGGGAAAAGTTGAAGTGAAGTTGAGGGGTGGAGACACTGGCCCTTTAAATCCCCTGAAAGTCACTTCAGCCACACCCCTGAGAGGCTTGCAGTACTAGAGGGAGGTGCCACAACAGTGGCTGCCAGCCTCTTTGTCTGCATTTCTGTGGTCAGAAGCAGTGGTCATCAATCAGAGCACAGATCCCAATACTTATTGGAAAGAGGCTTTTGTGCCCAACCTAGCTCCCTAGGTTGTGCAAGCTGCTCTAGGAACACATGCAAGCACAGTTGCCTGCCACTCACTGGCTGGGGGTGGAGGATGGGTAGGTCCTACAGTGCTAAGATCTAAAATTGACCAAAATTAACTATATTTTGTAGTTCAGATTTACCCCTGGGAGCTGCATGTCCTCAGCAGACTCCAGAGTTGCAAAATAATTGCATCAGATAGGTTCTGCCAGTGAGTTGTTTTCTGGAGGGGAAGACAGATTCCTGGTCCTTCCCACTCTACCTACGTCCCAGAATCCTCTCCCCTTTGCCCAATTTTGAATTGGGTGGTTTGCTTTTTTAATTTTTTTTTGGTGTTGAGTTGTAGGAATTCTTTATATATTCTAGATATTAATCACATATCAGATCCAGGATTTTCACATGTTTTCTCTCATTCTGTGAGTTGTCTTTTCACTTTCTGGATAGTGTTCACATGTTTTCTTAATTATAACAGTTACACATTAAGGGGGAAAGGGATAAATGTAAAAAACAGAAACAGTCAGCACAAACCTAGCTACACAAGTAGATGTTCGGTGAAGGCTCCCAGAAGACAAGATGACCAAAGTCTTTGAGTCACAGTTTGGATCCACGTTTCCTTAGAGTTTACAAGTGCTTCTTCTGGGAAGCCAGTGGGCAAAGCCAGGAATGAGTCCTGAGAAATGTAGGGCTGCTTACAGTCCCGCCATCTGACATGGACAGGAGTTGAGTAAGGTAATTCAAGTATTTTTTCTCCATGTTGCTTCCCAAAACTTTGCTAATAACCCCAATATTTTTCATTTTCTTCCATATCTCTATCTACTTTGATTCAGCACAAATATTTTACCTGTGGGATTCATCCTTTTCCCCATGATATCTTCTTCTGTGTTAGTTGTACATTTTGCTAAATATACATTTGTTTGGTATGCCCATAGCTCATGTTGGTGATAGAAAAACTACCCACTAGTTCAGTCAGTAGCCAGATAAGCTTTCCTTCTGGTTATTTCTTCTGGGGACAGGGTTATGCACTACAGTTCCATCTACAAGATGTTTTTCTTTAAGTCTTCTTATTGGAACTGCTATATCCAGCTTTTTTTCTTTTTAGAAGATTTTATTTATTAATTTGACAGAGATCACAAGTAGGCAGAGAGGCAGGCAGAGAGAGAGGAGGAAGCAGGCTCCCTGCTGAGCAGATGGGGCTCCATTCCAGGACCCTGGGATCATGACCTGAACCGAAGGCAGGAGCTTTAACCCACTGAGCCATCCAGGCGCCCCTATATCCAACTTTCTGAAGAAACTTGCCCTTTTGACCTGAATTGTCACTGTTTATAAATTGAAGCTGCAGTAGTGTGCTTGTAGTTTTCATTGTTATAATAAAGAAAATTGCCATTACTACTCTACCCAAACCCACAGTTAGGATAATGGGAAGAAAACACCGACGTACGTAGAGTACTGGCTCTTAAAGTCTGGCAAAGACAACAGTGATTATGTGAAACTGAGAGTGAGCAAAAACGTGCAGCACATATTTTCAGGAAATTGTCTTTACAAGGTGATAGATGGAGAAATAGCATGGGGGATAGCGTAAGTTTTCAGCACATGATACCTCATCTCTTAATTTTAGTAAGTAAAACCAACACAAAACAGAACAAATTCTCAAAGACAGTGAAGGTCATTAAGAAGTTTAGAAATAGCCTTGGTTCCTGATGTTTCTCTATAGAGGTGCAAAGATGAAAGGTGGAAACCTAACCTCTGTGGTTCTTTTTTGATTGATAAGATGGGTGCATACAAGAGCCCACTTTTTGTGCACCTGATCAACTCCAGGTGTAGTCTCCTGTACAGTTAGCATTGGCAAATAGGTTGACATCAAAGCAGGAGCTATTAATCACATCTTCTTTCCACTCCCAGGGTTCCATCTCAGTTCTTAAGAATGCATAAATTTTATGATGCCACTATTACAAAAATAGATTCAACAAGCACAGATATTTTGGGGGCAAATTTTTTAAAAAAAATTTTATTTATTTGACAGAGATCACGAGTAGGCAGAGAGGCAGGCAGAGAGAGAGGAAGGGAAGCAGGCTCCCCGCTGAGCAGAGAGCCCGATGCAGGGCTCGATCCCAGGACCCTGAGATCATGACCCGAGCCGAAGGCAGAGGCTTCAACCCACTGAGCCACCCAGGCGCCCCCAATTTTGACTTTTTATAAGAGAACAAGAATTGTTCTTGGATGCAGTCAAATCTTCATTTTTAGTTAGCGAAATAATGACATCATAAAGCTGCTTTGGAATAATTTTATATCAAAATTTATATGTATAAATGTGTATGTGTACATATATGTATCACTAAAATTTTTTTAAGATTTAGGTATTTGGGGTGCCTGAATGGCTCAGTTGTTTAGTGTCTGTTTTCGGCTCAGGTCATGATCCCAGAGTCCTGGGATTGAGCCCCGAATCGGGCTCCCTGCTCACGGGAAGCCTGCTTCTCCCTGTCCCATTCCCCTGCCTGTGTTTCCTCTTTCACTGTGTCTCTCTCTGTCAAATAAATAAATAAAATCTTAAAAAAAAATTATGTATTTATTTTAGAGAGAGAGCGTGCCTGGAACAGAAGCAGGGGGAGGGGCACAGGGAGAGGGAGAGAAAAGACTCCCTGCTAAGCACAGAGCCCAACATGGGGCTCCGTCTCAAGACCCTGAGATAGCGACATGAGTGGAAACCAAGAATCTGTCACTTAACTGACAGAGCCACCCCGGCACCACTGACTTTGTTTTTATGCAATCTTATTTATAAATAGTTTCTCAAAATTTAGTATTTGTATTTGATTGGTTAGAGAGCCAGTATCTTCAAGGTAATAAGGAAACAAGTATTTCTTCAGAGGATATTTCAGAGTTTTATTGCGCTGAGTAATGTCTCATTATATGACAGTGAGCCATTTCTGTACCTAGCCTCAGGTTATTGAGTCTTGCAGTGTTTTTTGGACTCCTTCCTTCAGCCACAACAAATGTGTTAGCATCTGTCCTAGAGCTAAGAATAGTTTAATATAAATTCCATACCACCCACCATACTTGCAACAAGAGAAGAAATAAATGAGGACTTTCCCATTCCTACTAGAATGAAACTTCCAGACCCTGACTTTAGCAGGTCTTAGTTCATGAACATCTTGAAATATCTCTGCACTATGTACAGGGTAGAAACAATATATTTAGGCAGACAGGATTCAGGATTGAGCTATGAACTCGTAGGACACCTCTCTGTACCTACCAACATGCTATGGACTTCTTGTTCTAAATCCTATGGACCAGAGCTCCCCTCTCTGACCATAGTCTTCTTGCCTTTCAACCCTTTCTCCGGTATCTCAACTCCCTTAAGATCTCAGTTCTTTTAACAGACATTGTTTTAAGTGCCTGCTGTGTTGACATTTGGTAGATGCTGCATAATAATAACTTACACCAGAGAGACATGACTTTAGGGGAGTAAGGGTATCCTCACAAATCCATTTAGAAGGTTATTCATAGGGGCGCCTGGGTGGCTCAGTAGGTTAAAGCCTCTGCCTTCGGCTCAGGTCATGATCCCAGAGTCCTGGGATGAGCCCTGCATCCGGCTCTCTGCTCAGCAGGGAGCCTTCTTCCTCCTCTCTCTCTGCCTGCCTCTCTGCCTACTTGTGATCTGTCTGTCAAATAAATAAATAAAATCTTAAAAAAAAAACCAGAAGGTTATTCATAGCTTGGGCTGGAGGGATAGTGAAGTGTTAGGTTCCTGGTATGTTTTGGAGGGAGAGGACGCAGAGAGACACAAGGGAGAAGGCCATATGAAGATGCAGGTAGAGATTAGAGTTGTGCCGCCACATGCCAAGGAATGGCATGGTGAGGAGCTGGAAGAGGCCAAGAAGGATCCTCCCCAGAGCCTTTGGAGGAAGCATGGCGCAGCTGCCATGTTGATTTCACACTTCCGGCCTCCAGAGCTGTGAGAGAGTAAGTTCCTGTTGTTTTAAACCAACAAGTTTATGGAAATTTGTTAGGGCAGTCTTAGGAAACTAAGACAGGTGCCTGTTAGACGTCAGTGTGGCGATGTTGGTGGGACAAACGAGTCTGAATTTCAGGAAAAAGATCTGGGCTGAAGATATAAAATTGCTAGTCTTTAGTACAGAGCTGATGTTTAAAGTGATGAGAGTGGGGCGCCTGGTTGTCTCAGTTGGTGGATCGGTGACTCTTGATCTCAGGATTGTGAGTTCGAGACCCATGTTAGATACAGAGATGACTTAAAAATAAAACCTTTAAAAAATTATATATATATAAATGAGAATAGATGAGACCTCCAGGGAAAAAGTGTCTTGAGAGACTAGGTCCATGGACTGAGCCCCAGGGCACATCTATGTTTAGAGGCTGGGAAGATGAAGAGCGTTTAGGAAGGCTAGCTGGTGAGGTCATTCAGGCAGAAGTGTGGGGGGAAGCTCTGATTCTTTCTCCCTTTCTTAGTACCAAGGGGGAAAATGATGTATTGCATTAGAGACCTCCTACTTTTAAGGTGCTCATAAGCTTTTGTGCTATACTAACCTCAGATATCTTCCACCAGGGAAATTTTATATTATGGGAGGAAGAAAGGAGAGGAGGTCCCTTTATCCTGCTCAAGAAGGAGCTTGAGTAGGGAGCTGCCAGAACACCGCTGGAGCAGCAGGGCAGCTGGGTCTCTGGTCCTTCTCTACTCCTACTCCAAAAGAATGGACTGGATCAAAGGACGAATTAGGATTGCTTAGAGTCCTAGACTCTTTCAAGTAGTCATAGCAGGTTGAGACTCAAAGGGGCTTAATTAACATGGTCATGTGTGTATGAGCTCAGCATACGGCTTGGGGTAAGCCACTTATGAAACTATTATTAGTTAATAGCTATTTTTTAATCCTAAACTTTCATTTTGCAGATGAGGACATTGACATTCAGATGTTCAGGAACTGACAGTGACTCCTTTAATCTACATACACAGAAAGCAAAAATTAGCAGAGTTCTTGGCTTGGCCTCCAAGGTCCTCTCCTTTCTGGGTACAACTCCATATCTCTTCCAACTCGGCAGCCACCACGCTCTCCTCACCCTGACTCGGTGCGTCCAGGCACTTCCCTCCCCTCTATGCACACATCCTTCCCTCTTGATTTCATGCCTTCAACCCTTTCCGCTTCTCCTGCAGTCCCTTCCACTTCCTTGCTCCCTCTCCAGTTCCTTGCCCATATTCGCAGCTCTGACATCACCCGTGAAGTCTTTCCAGACCTGCCTAGCTACCCTACTGTCTTCCTCTCGGCGGTTCTCTTGCGGGACTTCCAGGGCACTGTCTGGTGCCGCTTAGCTGTTGGTCCTCATACCTCTCCTGCACACATTTCCAGCCTGTGTTGCAGAGTAGAGCTGGCTGGGTAGATCCCGAGGGAAGCAACCCAGAGAGAGTGTGTGTGTGTACACACGTTTGTGTTTGTGTACCTTTGGGTACTTGAGGAGAAGAGCGCTGTCTCTTTTGGTTGGCAGCTGCTCTGCAGATGCCCTGCTAACAGAAGCAGCATGCTGCGTCTGGCACGGCCTGTGTGACCGTTCTTACCTTGTAAAAAGACCTTGGGTCCTTTCATAATATTACCTGAATTCAAATTGCCAGTGTAATAACCCTGCTTGAACAGACAGCTTCTAAGAATCAAATAGGTTACTTCTTTTGGTAAGACCCATATTCTCCTAAAATTTTTGCACTAGGATAAACTTAGGGTAACCCAGAAAAAGAAAAACTTGATTCCGTGCAGGAAGATATTGATAACCGCGTTGTGTGCCCACAGTAACCAGTGTCTTTTCAGATGGACCTTTCTTGCTTTTCGAGCAGACTAATACCAGAGCTTCTTGGTAACAATAATGACAGATCACTCTTCTTGTATTTACCTTTGCTTCTCTGTCTAAAATTGTATTTACCTTGTCAATAGATGATCTAAGTTGTTTTCTTCTCTACCTTAATATGTTGAGACTGTAACAATTACTCTTAGTACAGGTTGCATTTATTTATTTCTTTAATTCTTAAAAAAGTTTCAGAATTAGGGGGTGCCTGGGTGGCTCAGTCTTCAAGCGTCTGCCTTTGGCTCAGATCATGATCTCGGGCCTGGGATGGAGCCCCACATTGGGCTCCCTGCTTAGCGGGAAGCCTGCTTCTCCCTCTCCCACTCCCCCAGCTTGTGTTCCCTCTCTTGCTGTGTCTCTCTCTGTCAAATAAATCAATAAAATCTTAAAAAAAAAAGTTTCAGAATTAAGATATATTAGATCCAGATTAAGTATGTACTCTGGGGGCTCCTGGGTGCCTTCGGCCTGGTTTATGATCCTGGAGTCCTGGGATCAAGTCCCATATTGGGCTCCCTGCTCTGCTCCTTCCCCTGTTTGTTCTTTCTCAAATAAATAAATAAAATCTTAAAAAAAAAAGTATGAACTCTGATGAAGGAACACAGTAAGAGAAACATAAATTATGCTTTTTTTTTTTTTAAAAGATTTTATTTATTTATTTGACAGAGATCATAAGTAGGCAGAGAGGCAGGCAGAGAAAGAGGAGCAGAGAGCCCCGCTTCGGGGCTTGATTCCAGGATCCTGAGATCATGACCTGAGCTGAAGGCAGAGGCTTTAGCCCCAAATTATGCTTCTGTTTGTACTTTCACTCTCATAAATTATTTTTATTTAAGGCTTTCTGTCTTGTGTACCTTAAAGGTGCTCATCTGAACTGAATAAATGAGTGGATACATTATATTGGATAGCATAGCACAGTTGTATTCCCTCATAGTTTTTAACCTGAAGGTGATTTGTTTGAAGTTGTTGACAGTAATGAAAGATAGTTTATGGAAATGAAGACTTTTTGCTTTAATGTCAGTGTTGCTTCATGTCTGGGAACAGGCGAGAGCAGAAAAGAAAATTAGTTTATGTTCTATCATGTAATTTCTACTTTTATCCCTTTAAAAAAACAAACAAACCAGCTTTTAAAGATTTAATTCACATACCATAACATTTACCAAGTTTTTTTTTTTAAATTTTGGGGGAGAGGGGAGAGAGAGAGAGAGTACATGAGAATGGTAGAAGGGCAGGGGGAGGGAGAATCTTAAGCGGGCTCCATGTCCAGCTTGGGGCCCAACAAGGGGTTCAATCTCATGACCCTGAGATTATGACCTGAGTCAAAACCAAGAGTCAGACACTTAACTGACTGAGCCATCCAGGCGCCCCTAACACTCACCCTTTTAAAGAGCACAATGCAGTGGTTTTCAGTGTGTGAGCAGACTTGTGCAGCTATTACCACTAATTCCAGAATATCCTCATCACCAAAAAGAAACCTTTGGCAGTCACTCCTTCTTACTCTGTCCCTGCAGCCCCTGGCAGCCACCAGTTTACTGTCTGTCTCTATGGATTTGCCTATTCTGGACATTTTATACATGTCCGGTGGAATCATACAGTGTGTGGTCTTCTGTGACTACTGGTTTCCTTCAGCTTAGCCTAATATTTTCGAGGTTTATCCATATTGTAGCAACAGTCCGTGCTCCATTCTGTTTTCTTGCTGAATACTATTTCATCATGGGGGGTTACACATTGTATTTATTCGTTTACCAGTTGACGGGTATTTGGGTTGTTTCCACTTTCTAGATATCACAGAGAATGATGCAGTGAACAGTTGCGTACAAGTGTTTGTGTGGCGCATATTTTCTGTCTCTTGGGGCTATTCCTGAGAGTCAGTTCCTGGACCATATGATTAACCGTGTTTAATGTCTTGAAGAACTACCTGACTTCCTTCCACAGTGGCTGTGCCATTTTACATTCTTCCTTTCTGATTTCCCTACATCCTTGTTAATGCTAATTAGTATTGGTCTTTTTAATTATGACTATCCTAGTGGCTATGAACTGGTGTCTCAGTGCTTTTCGTTTGTGTTTCCCTGATGGTTAATGATGGTGAGCATCTCTTGATAACTTGTATATCTTCTTTGGAGAAATGTCCCTTGAGATTGTTTAGCAATTTTATGTTTAGTTTTTCAAAAATTATTTTGTAGGAGTTCTTTATTCTAGAAATAAGTCCTTTGGCATGATTTGCAAATATTTTCTTCCATGCTGTAGGTTGTCTTATTTTCCTCATCTTGTCCTTTGAAGCACAAAAGTTTTAAACTGTGGTATATTTCAATTTATCTACTTTTTATTTTGTCATTTGTGTTTTTGATGTCACAGTTATGAAAGCATTGCCTGACTGTGGTCAGAAAGATTTGTTCCTAGGTCTTCTTCTAAGAACTATATAATTTTAGTTTTTACCTTTAGGTCTTCGATCCACTCCCATTAACTTTTGCGTGTGGTGTAATGAAGGACTTTGACTTCATTCTTTTGCATGTGGATGTGCAGTTGTCTGGCACCATTTTTTGAAAAGACTATTCTTTCCCTCAGTGAATCGTCTTGACACCCTGGTTGAAAATCAATTGACTGTAAATGGGAGGGTTTATTTCAGGACTGTCAGTCCCATGCCATTGTTCTGTATCTTTATTCTCATGTCAGTATGTGGCTTTACTTCTCTCTTTTTAATGCTCACATTACAAAAGCGGGCATTTATATTGCATCTGGTGGTGTTGTCTCTTACTGGATTAGGTAATAAAGTTTGTGGGAAAGGCGCTAAACAAACACAGGTGCTATTACCCTGCAAATACTTAGGAAGGAAGGTGCAGTGTTGGAGATCAAGCACCATTTTTCATTGGTTCAAAGCAGGCAGTTTTTTACCTGTTTCCTTTGTTGAGCACCAGCTGAAGGAATTGGCTTCCATTTAGGGGCTTTGCTATTTGAAAAACACTTACCTTCAGGGACACCTGCGTGGCTCAATCATTTAAGTGTCTGACTCATGATTTCAGCTCAGATCATTGTCTCAGGGTTGTGAGATCAAGCCCTCAGGCTCCTAGCTCATCAGGGAGTCTGCTGGAGATTCTCTCTCTCTCCCTACCTTTGCCACTCCTCACCGCTCACTCAGGCTCTCTCTCTCAAATAAATAAACACATCTTAAAAAAAAAAAAGAAAAATGCTTACCTTTAAGCACTAGAGTTTCAACACATTGAAATTGGGTCCAAGGCAGATGCCCATCTCCTTTTGCAAGCCCTCACTGTACATAAACACTCATGGACTGGATGGCTAGCTGACCTGATGGCATGACTCATTTCAGTTGTTCTTTTCTCCCATCTCTTCTACTCGCTCTTTGCCTTCTGCCTCTCTCTACTTTCCTCTCTTTCCCCTCCTTCTTTCTCTTCTCCTTTCTTTCTTTCTGACCCCTTTCTCCCCCGCCCCCAGCCCACTTTGCTGAATTTCTGAATCTTCATGTGGCTGTGATGTGACTGTTATTGTAAGGGCCTATTTAGCCAGAGCGATTCCATCCAGTTAAACAGTGATTTTGTTTATGTAGTAAAACTTAAACTGACCCCGCCCCCCAGGGAAACTTACTTAAAAGCAAATCCCGGAAACCAGACCCAGGTAACAAAGCCCAAAACAAGGGTGGGTCAGGTCAGGTAGAGATAACAGAGCCCTAGTTTAGGGATGAGTCTCGGGCCAAGTGGAGACATCCAATCAGTGGGGCACGCATACTGTCTCCCCAAGGAGTGTGGGCCCCGCCTTTTGGGCGCCAATTCTGACCAAGGTGATAGGCTAGTTCAAATAGCTACTATGGGGTGAATTGTAATTCAGTTAGCCACCCGTGTGTGTGACCTAGCATGACTGTGCAGCTTTCTCTGTGTGTTACAATCTCATTGGCCACCTGCATGTTGCCAGGCTCAACCGCATGGCATTTGCTCTTTAAAAGTTAGTCTGTAAGGCAGGGAGGGGTTGCCTCTTTGTAAGAGACAGCCCCGCCTGGTCGGTTTGATTCTCGATGCTTGGCGCGAAATAAAGCTTTGCTTGACCTTTGCTTTGTATCAGTCTCGCTCCTTTGATCACGAACCCATTATTGGGGGACCTTTCATTTATAACCCCAAATCAAAATATATACAAAATGAGCCAACTCTCTGTCTTACAGTTTTGATTTTAGCAGTTAAAGTAACTCTTTGGCAAGCAGTCAAACTTTAGGCCATAGTAAATACTTTTGAGGGTTCCACTGCTGGTGACTGGGCAGTGGAAGTGATGTTTTAACCATCTAGTACTCCTTTTTTTTTTTTTAAAGATTTTATTTTAATAATCTCTGCACCCAACATGGTTCTTGAGCTCACAACCCCGAGACGAAGAGCCTACCTACTGAGCCAGGTGCCCCAACTATCTAGTACTTTTGAAGAGTTAAACCCTAAGACTTATATACACTCAACTAGCCAGTTTGTTGGGATTGCTCACCCTTCTCCCACACACTTTTCTTGGTCTGCCTTTTGGTGACTTCTTTCCCAGTGAATGACCTTGTTCATTTATCTTGCTTTCACTGAGATGAGGCTCTTTTGAGAGGTATAGGGTGGGGACAAGAGAGTGCACAGTGTGACCTTTCAGTGTAGCCCTTAGGAACAACTATTATGCAGTTTTCCATACTTTAACATTTTTCTAGAGTTTAATTCCATTCTGTCAGCATTTATTGTGCCAGCATCAGATTACCAAGATCTTCAAGAAGATCACTGGCCGATGGGAGAAGGAAGAACAAATAGATGATAAATAATAATAATAATAAAACAGTGTGGAGTTTGCTCAAAAAGTTGGAAACAGAACTACCCTATGACCCAGCAATTGCACCACTAAGTATTTATCAAAAGGATACAAGCGTAGTGATTTGAGGGGGCACCTGCTCCCCAGTGTTTATAGTGGCAATGTCCACAATGACCCAACGATGGAAAGAGCCCAGATGTCCGTTGACAGATGAATGAATAAAGAAGATGTGGTTTCTGTACACAGTGGAATATTACTGAGCATCAGAAAGCATGAAATCTTGCCATTTGTAAAGATGTCGATGTGGATGGAGCTAGAGAGTTTTATGGTAAGTGAAATAAGTCAGAGAAAGTCAAAGGCCCTATGATTTCACTCAGGTGTGGAATATAAGAAACAAAACAGATAAATATAGGGGAAAGGAAAGAAAAATAAGATAAAACCAGAGAGAGAGGTAAATCATAAGAGACTCCTAACTATAGGGAACAAACTAGGGTTTTTGGAGGGATGGTGGGTGGGGGGATGGGTAATTAATTGGGTGATGGGCATTAAGGAGGGAGCTTGATGTAATGAGCCCTGAGTGTTATATGCAACGGATGAATCACTAAATTCTAACCCTGAAACTAATAATAAATAATACGATAGGTTAACTAACTTGAATTTAAATAAAATCTAAAAAAATGCTTTGCTTATTTTCATGATTAAAAGAGTATAACCTAATCCTTGTAAAGAAAAAAAAAAAAGAAAAAAGTATGAAATTCAGAAAAGTGTTAACAAAAAAATAAAACATGCATTCTCAGCAAGGGTGATGTTGCCTCCAGGGGGACAAAAAAGAATTGTTTTCTTTGGGGCTGGGGACTAAAATCTTAGATATAACAATGGTTTGTGGCCCTCTAAAGGGCCACAGTATATATACAGGTATTTAAATTCTGTGAGGGACGGATCATTAGGAGAAAATGTCTAAAAAGTCTCATTGGCTGGTGGGGGAGGGCTTCTTCCTCAAATTCATATGTGGAAGTCCTAACCTCTAAAACCTCAGAATGTTACTGCCTTTGGAGATAGAGCCTTATAGAGGTAATTAAAGGAAAAATGAGGTTCTTAGGAGGGTTCCTAATTCAAGAGACTGGTATCTTTATGAGAAGAAGAAATGAGAACCAAAACAAAAGGGAAGACCATGCAAAGGCACTAGTCTTCAGTAAGTTGTATGCTTCACGTGGGCTAAGGCCTTTCTTATCCACCGTTCAGTTTTATATTCTTACTAATAAGTACCATTCACAAAGCCATGTATCCTTCCATATCAATATCCAATTTGAACTCCAAAATTGCTCTATACAGTGATTAGGTATTAAGATTCCTATAATATAGATGCCTCTGGGCCTTTATCCTGCCATTCCCTCTGCCTAGAAAGACACTTTCTTTTACCTACCCCTTTTCTTTGTTAAAATCTTTCAGGACCTGCCTTCCTCCAGGAGTCTCTCCTTGATTTTCCAGTGTGTGTTCTTAGCACTAAGTATTTCCTCCCGTGGTGCCAACCATACTGTGCTGTGATTGCCTGATTATTATCTCTTTCCTCTGCCAGACTGACTGGCAGTCCTGTGAGTGGGGACCCTGTCTTTCATCACTGTATTTCCAGCATCCAGCAGAATGCCTCGATATTTTGATTGATAAATCAGATCATAGAGCTAATAACTTGAACTTTGGCATCTAAATTCAGTTTTTTCTCAGTTGTATCATGCAGCAGGTTTTGGGAAAACCTGCTCTGGAGGTTTTCCCAAAGCAGCTTGAGAGTGAGGGTGGGGAGGCCTCTCTTCAGTTTATTGATGATTACAGCAGACTTGAAGGGCATATATATGTTTGCATGCATATATACATATATATGCCCTTTTTTTTGTTTATTTGTGGAAGGAGGATTTTTAAAAAAAATTTTTAATTCATTTTTGAATCATCACACTTTTTTTTTCCCCTTCAGAGATTATTTTTCTCTTTTCCTTTTGCCTAACATGTAACATCAGGTGATACATGATAATTCATCAGAGTTATTTGTCTCAACGGGTGTGGTTTTCTCTCTGAATACAGAAGAATGCTGGTGGGTTCTGCCCTCTGCACTATGCTAGAAGCCTCTTTCACACTCTCACAGTGGTGTGTGTGTGTAATGGGAGTTAAGTACCCCATGACTTGTTTCATACCGCAGTGGGAAAGCCTTTTGGAAGTCGTTTTCAGTAACCTCTTACTAGAGATTATGATGCAAACGGATTCCTTCCTCCTTCCAGGACTTGCTAGAGATGGGTATTGGACACTGAACCCATATTATATGTATACCTGGATCTTAATTGTTTCATTTCTTTTTTTCACCTAGACTTCGATGGTGTTAGGTAGTGGGATACAAGGCTGAATAGGAAAGGCCTCCACTCACATGGAGCATACATTTTATTGAAGGCTAGTTACGACAACAGATGAGATTTACCCCGGTGGGGTAGTGCTGTAGCAGAGATCGGGACAGAATGCTACTCTCCCTGGGGATATTTTGGGAAGTCATCATATATGAGCTGGGTTTTGAAAGGAGAGTAGGAATTTGTCAGATGAAAAGTGGGAAAGAAATATACAAAGCCCTGAAGCTATGGGAAGATCTGGTCTAAAAATGAATTTGTGTATGGTAAAGAGTTGAAGAAGGAGTATCTCCAAATCAGCAGTTGGTATTTTATGGTTGTGGAATTATGAGGTTTCTCTCTCTTTTTTAGAATTAACTATAATGTTGTTGCTCTGTTGTTTTTATAACAAAATAAAATGAGATAGAAGCCTACGACTATTGTAGCAGAGGATTAGAGTGAATTAGTTTATTTCCTATTACTTGTATTTGTACTTAATTTTTTAATATCCAGATTAAAAACTAGTAATACCCAACTGACTACATTGTTATTGGGTTTTTAGGAGAGGGTGCAGAACAGGATACTGTTTGTTTTCTTTTTTGATAAACAGACCCCAAGTTTCTTTTTCCCTTGAGTTTCCATTGACTAGGTCTCATCTGGGAGGCCAGGATAGGCCTGGTGGGGGTGGGGGCAGGGTTATCATTTACAGAAGTTTGTGAGCAAAACGTGTCTGTAGCCTTGTTGGGCAGAGTGTTTACCCTGGATGCAATTAGTAGAGTGCAGTCAACCTAGAAGGTGAGACAGAAAGGTCTGACTGGGAGGGATCTGGGAGAGAGCAGGTAATTTTAGTTACAAGAGAACAATCCACAGAGGGAACTTTCAGAGGCACCGCAGGTCCAGAGAGTGGAGTGAGAAACACTGAGCAGGTGAAATCGGGCTGTACAGGAAACGACTCTGCAGACACTTGGCTGGAGGCAGAAAGTTCTTTTATGTGCAGTCCAGCGAGTCTTGCCAGGGCAGGGGAAGCCTTTCACAGGCACCGAGCCGGATCTAACAACAGGCTCTGGAGGTTTTCCCAAAGCAGCTTGAGAGTGAGGGTGGGGAGGCCTCTCTTCAGTTTATTGATGATTACAGCAGACTTGAAGGGCATATATATGTTTGCATGCATATATACATATATATGCCTTTTTTTTGTTTATTTGTGGAAGGAGGATTTAAAAAAATTTTTTTAAATTCATTTTTGAATCATCACACTTTTTTTTTCCCTTCAGAGATTATTTTTCTCTTTTCCTTTTGCCTAATTGTTTATTTCATCTGGGTCAAAACCAAACTAATTTCTAATGTCTTCTTCTTTTTCATCCATCCATTTATTTATTTATTTATTTATTTAAAGTAAGCTCTGCACCCAACATGGGGCTCAAACTCAAGAGTCACATGCCCTATGGACTGAGCCAGCCAGGTGTCCCTCTAACGTCCTTTTAATAATTTTTTTCTTTTAAACTTCTCTTTTTTAAAAATGTAAAAACTTCAACTTCAACTACGCAATAGATGAGTTTTCTTTTTCCCAGCAACTGAAGGCAGGTGTAGGTTGACCACTTGAATAGTTTAATAATTTGAATGATCAGAACGTGAGTGCTAGGAGAGTGTCATGGGTAGGACAGGAGAGGCAGGATAAGGACAATTGCAACCTTGAAATACTGTTTTCTAATGGCTTATAATTGGTGTTGTTAGATAAGTATTTAATATATATATACATATATTTTAAATATTTTTATTTATTTATTTGACAGACAGAGATTACAAGTAGGCAAGAGAGGCAGGCAGGGAGAGAGAGGAGGAAGCAGGCTCCCCGCGGAGCAGAGAGCCCGATGTGGGGCTCGATCCCAGGACCCTGGGATCATGACCTGAGCTGAAAACAGAGGCTTTAACCCACTGAGCCACCCAGGCGCCCCGATAAGTATTTAATATATTAAAATACCTTTCAGAACTACATTAAAAGAAATGGCAGTAAAAAACAGGAAGGAATTCCCTCAAAATGGTAACGTTTCCTAGACATATGATCATTCGTCTGGCCCATAAAATACAGTTTTTTTCAGAGATGGCTTAAAAATTCTAAATCATCTTAAATTATTTGTAGGCAACCAAGTACATTGGGTCCAATATTAAACTGCAGCAGGTTTTCTTTTGTCTTAAGGGCCTGCTGTGGCATAAGTCCAAGGATCAGATGTCACCTCTGCCTGAGAAGTCTCACATAATTTTTAGTTTTTCTACGGTGCTGTTACAATGCACACATGTTACTGTGTGGGCGACTAGAGATTTTTGTCTGTCAGATACTCTCTGATTATAAACGCAAGAGTAGCTTCCACTCTCACAGAGCCTCCTTTGAACTTGAGTATGGTACATGCTGTGGTAAATGGTGGTGGTTTGCCCACTCATTAATAAGGTCAGTTTTCTGAATGCTATAGTTACAAAATACAAGCCCTTCTCTTATCAGCAAATAGTTTCAGTAGCAAAGTCAAAGTGATAAGACTTAAAATATTTATTACTTTCTTTATTTTTAAGTAGGCTCCATGCCCAGAGTGGAGTCCGACATGGGGCTTGAACTCACGACCCTGAGATCAAGACCTGAGTTGAGATCAACAGTTGGATGCCCAACAAACTGAACCATCCAGACACCCCAGCATTTATTACCTTTAAAAGCACCCATCCATGGGGCACCTAGGTGCCTCAGTTGGTAAGGCATCTGACTCTTGTTTTGGCTCAGGTGATAATCTCAGGGTGGTGAGATCAAGCCCTGCATTAGGCTCTGCACTGGGCATGGAGCCTGCTTAAGATTCTCTCTCTTCCTCTTCATCTGCACCCCTCCCTCTCTCTAAAAAATAAGAAATAAAGCACCCATCCTTTAATGACCAGCAACCAGCACACCACACCTTTTTTTTTTTTTTTTAAAAAATTTATTTATTTAACAGACAGATCACAAGTAGGCAGAGAGGCAGGCAGAGAGAGAGAGGGGGAAGCAGGCTCCCTGCTGAGCAGAGAGCCCGATTCGGGCCTCTATCTGAGGACCCTGGGATCATGACCTGAGCCGAAGGCAGCGGCCTAACCCACTGAGCCACCCAGGCGTCCCCACATCACACCTTTTTAAGCAAAGATAATGATATATTTAGAGATGCCCTTTTCCTAAAAAAAAAAAAAAGAAAAAGAAAAAAGAAATTCTAAAATATATACTTTCTCAAGTTATATTAGATCTTTACGGGATTTTCTCTTTTATCCCAGTCATCTAATTTCCTTAGATCAAATTAAACCCCTGCACGATGTCTTCTGTTTAACTTCTTTAATAACAGCAACATTTTGTGCTTAGCACTACTTTGCCTAAGACTCACCTGGATGAACTATGGAGAGTGTATCACATATAGTTTTATTTTTAATGATTAAGGTACCTGTTCAGCGTGACAGCTAGAAATACAAAGATCTCGTTGAAATAGAATGCTCAGGTAAAAGGCCTAACTGGTTTTCTGATAAATGCATTTTTTTCCCTGCCTTTATTCATTCAGCTCTATTAGTACATATTTAATGTTTGTGGTATAATAACGACCTCATGAAAAGTTAAATAATATGTTAACTCAAAGCATCAGTATAATAGACTTAAGAAGACAGTAAGAGTCAAATTAATTCTATGAAGTCATAAAGGAAAAATATTGTTGGCTAGATGGTAAGGGAGAGCTTTGGGAGGACTGTGGGATTTTTTTTTTTTTAAGATTTTATTTATTTATTTGACAGACAGAGATTACAAGTAGGCAAGAGAGGCAGGCAGGGAGAGAGGAAGAAGCAGGCTCTCCGTGGAGCAGAGAGCCCGATGTGGGGCTCGATCCCAGGACTCCGGGATCATGACCTGAGCCAAAAGCAGAGGGTTTAACCCACTGAGCCACCCAGGCGCCCCGACTGTGGGATTTTTTTTGGTTCATCTTTCCATTCATCACATGTTTATTGAGAGCTTACTAAGTTATTTCTTGGAAACTTTCTGTATGTTGGGACTAGAACAGTGGACAGGATTCAGCGGTTTTCTGCTCTGGAAGCATTTACATTCTGGTGGGAGAACAAGACACAAAGAGAAAAAAATGAATTTAACAAGAAATGTCTGAAAATGGCTGTGCAGGGGGGCGACTGAGTGGCTCAGTTGGTTAAGCGTCTGCCTTCCGCTGGGGTCATGATCCTGGAGTCCTGTGATCCAGCCCCCCTTTGGTCTCCCTGCTCAGTGGGGAGTCTGCTTCTCCCTCTCCTCCCTGCTGGTGCTCTTACTATCTCTGTCTCTCTCTCTCTCAAATAAATAAATAAAATCTTAAAAAAAAATGAAAAAGGCCCTGCAGAACTTTATTACGGGGTGTTATGATAGAGCGCCTTGACCCGAGCCAAAGGCAGTGGCTTAACCAGCTGAGCCACCCAGGTGTCCCTTTTGTTCCTTTTTTTGTTTGTTTGTTATTTGGAGAGGATCTTGCACCCTGAAATTTGTCCAGGATGAAAATGGTTTTTACAATTTGTTATTAGCCAAGTGACAGGTTGAATAATGATCAGTAGCAAAGCACAGTTATTCACTTTTGTAAAGAAAAGAGACACCCAAAGGGATTCTTTCTCCTTAATGGAAAAAGTGACAAATTAACTTTCAGTTAATGGGTAAAGTTGAGCTATGAGAAGAAGCACATAGCCAAGTACTCAGTGAATATGAACATATATTCTATACCATACCATACCCTAAGCCCACCTAAATTTCTTGGTGTAATAAATAGTCTCCATTTAGAATAGAAAAACACTTTGAGATTTTTTTTGATTATTATAAATATGATCTGTATTCATCCTAGACCCAATATTTATTTTCTTTAAAATTGGTTATTGGTTAAAAATGTGTTTGCTAGAATTCTACACGAACCTACAAATGAATCAGTTCAGTGGGAGAGATGAATAACAAGATTTTAGATAAGTGTATTTTTAGAAGGCCAAGAAAAAGAATTTTACGTGTGCTGTAAGATGGGGGTATATCACCAGGCCCTCCCCTCTGCTTCCCTCCAAAAGGCCAGGAAAACTCACAAGTAATAAAAATAGCCAGGAGATTTTACTCTATGGAACTAAATTGGGCTAAATAGTCGGGATCTATGTATGGCAGGGGATTTTTATTTCCTTTTTTTTTTTTTTTTTTAAGATTTTATTACCTTTTTAAAGTAATCTCTACACCCAGTATGGGTCTCGAACTTACAGCCCCGAGATCATCAGTCTCCTGCTCCACAGACTGAGCCAACCAGGTGCCCCAGGATTTTTCTTTTTATTTCTCCCCTTTCCTCCTTTTCTCTGTCCCTCCCTCCTTCTCTCTTTTCTCATCTTTTTAAAATTTCTTATATTTCCTCAAAAGGACATGTAGAGAACCTTAATTAAAACATTACACATGGTTCTGTTATTCATGAATATGTCCTAGTATTTTTGTGGAAAAAAAAAAAAAACAAAACAAAAAACTGGACTGGATTTCTAAAATCTATTTTAACGTTCTAAAATAATACTGCGAAACTTTCATTTATCCTCTTTTCCTGGCTTCTTGCCTTTTTAGGGTATTTATGATGATGTTAATATTATCAGCATTAGGGTCAGCTCTGCTGGCTTCAGGGCAGAATGAAGCCACGGGCACTGAGAAATGTCTGATGAGACGACTGGGGAAGTGTTATGATTTATAAAGACAGAGAAATTGTCACTACTTGTTGCTCGTGAATGAAATTAAATGTCTGCCACAGAGGACTTCTGTGTGAACCGTCATTCAGGACAGAAAGCTAAAACAGACCAGAGTCTAGTTTGTTAGTGTGGAAACTTTTATGCAGGAAGTATTACTGTTGGAGTTTGCCTTGGCAGTTTCTTTCTTTCTTTTTTTTTTTTTTTAAAGATTTTATTTATTTGACAGACAGAGATTACAAGTAGGCAGAGAGGCAGGCAGAGAGAGAGGGGGAAGCAGGCTCCCTGCAGGGAGCCCGATGCGGGGCTCGATCCCAGGACCCTGGGATCATGACTTGAGCTGAAGGCAGAGGCTTTAACCCACTGAGCCACCCAGGTGCCCCTGCCTTGGCAGTTTCAAGGTGAGTTTTGATTATTATATATAACTTGAAAGGTTAGGTGAATGGATTACATATGAGGCAACTTTTTTAAGTATTGAAAGATAGACATTTTGATTTAATTACTGTTTAACACACACAGCAGCTGGTGCCTATGGGTTGCCACATAGCTGTGCAGTTTGGGTTTATGCGAGAATGTGGGTGGGTAGAGTGGAGTGCTGGCGCTTTCTTGGCCAAGAACAAGGCATGCTTCTTGACATACCTTGTCTGCAAACACTCTTAACCAGGTGACAGAGAGTAGAATAGATTTTAGGAGGCACCTTAAGAGAAGACGAGGGATGCCTGGGTGGCTCAGTCAGTTAGGCGTCTGCCTTCTGCTCAGGTCATGATCTCGGTCCTGGGATCGAGCCCCACATTGGGCTCCCTGCTCAGCAGAGAGCCTGCTTCTTCCTCTTCCTCTGCCTCTGCATTTCCCCCTGCTTATGCTTTCTCTCTCTCTCTCTCTCTCTCTAATAAATAAATAAATAAGTAAAATCTTAAAAAAAAAAAACAACGAGAAAAAGGTGAGAGTAGACAGGGAGAATCTGAAAGATGTGTTGTCCATCACTAAATATTTGCCTTCCGTTTGATACTACTCAACCAGGAGTTCTTAAAATAGTAGTAGTATTGTTACTTTAAAGTTTATTTATGTGGCTCTCTCATGAATACCTTAACAACTCCCTTTTTATCTTCAAGTGGGAATTACTGCCAGTCTGTGTTTGGCTGACGGTCATAGCAGCTCCAAGCGTGAAGGTTGAGGAGCTCCCTGGACCCAGAGCCAAGGAAACGATTGCTGTGTAAGCTCTCCTGCTAATCAGCTGTGTGCCCTCAGGAAAGTCTCTGCCTTGCTGGCACCAGAGTCTTCATGTGTAACAGGGGTTGACAGCCCTTCTCTATAATAGACCAGAAAGTAAATGTTTTAGGCTTCCCAGGCCACCTATGGTCTCTGTTGATACTCTACTTTGGTTTTACTTGTTTGTTATAAACCTTACAAAAACATAAAAGCCATTCTTAGCTCCTAAGCCATACGAAAGCAGGTTGTGGGCTGGATTTGGTTCCCTTGCCTTAATTTGCTTGACACCTGATCTATGTAATAGAAAGGGAGTGGCAGAAAAGTAAAAAGGAAGAGTTTGAGCTGGCTGTTTTTAGACGTAGGACTGTGAGCAACAGCTGGCTAAAGAGTAGATTCTGGGGCGAGGGTTTTTGTTTGCTGGTTTTGTTTTATTTATCTTTAAAAGATTTTATTTATTTGACAGAGATCACAAGTAGGCAGAGAGGCAGGCAGAGAGCGGGGGGAAGCAGGGTTCCTGTCGAGCAGAGAGCCCGATGCGGGGCTCGATCCCAGGACCTGGGATCATGACCTGAGCTGAAGGCAGAGGCTTTAACCTACTGAGCCACCCAGGCGCCCCAACTGGTTTTGTTTTAAATATGCGTTTTCATGATATAATTTCTCTTATGATTTCCTTGTTTTTAAATTTGATTCCATTCTTTTCTCCGGTTCTTCAGGGTTCCAAACATATTATTATTTACCATTCTGTAGGATTCCCCAAATTTCTTTCTTATTAAAGATTTTATTTATTTGTCAGAGAGAGAGAGAGAGAGAGAGAGAGGGAGGACAAGTAGGGGGAGTGGCAGGCAGAGGCAGAAGCAAGCTTAGTGCTGAGAAGAGAGCCCCATGCAGGACTCAATCCCAGGACCCTGGGATCATCACCTGAGTTGAAGGCAGATGCTTAACTGACTGAGCCCCCCAGGCGCCCCTTCCCCAAATTTCTTATTGGATACAGATTGTTGGGAGAAGGAAACAGGTTAGAGGAATGGCTTTTTTTTGCAGATGGAGATGTGACCTTTCCGTTTACAGAAAGGGAAGCAGCCATTGTATTGCTCCTGGAGGCCTGAGCAAAGAAATGAGTATGAAAGAGGTAGGCCCCAGCAACTGTGAATTCTGGGAGCAACCTGAGAATGGCCAGAGGAGGCAGAGAGTGAATGTTAAGAAATACTCCAGTTCTTCCTTTCTGATAATGTTGAATGTTGTTTTAACCAACATTCCAAAGCTTGTTTTAACCAACAGTCTAAAGCTCTGTTTAGAGTCCCCTTAGCCCATTTTGGAATGTGATAACATTTTGGTTTCCTGAAAGACGAGACCCCAAAGAGGACGCTATGGACTCCACACCCCAGACTCTCCCCTTGCCCTCCACCTTCTCCCCTGCCAACACCCCCATGTCCTGTGCCCCTGTCTCTGTCTCTCCTCTTCTCTGCCTCTCCCACATGATTTCCCCCGCAGTCAGGAGCTGTCCTACCTCACTTTCCCAGCATGGCGCGGTGAGTCCCTCCGCTGGTGCCTTTGGCAGGTGCACTCGGTGACTTGCCTGTAGTCCAGTTACTGACTTTGGCGCTTTGATTCCAGAACCACTTTGAACATTTTCCTTCTATCCTCAGGCAGGCACATTGGACGAGAAAGCCTACGCCAAGCTCTACCTTTTCCCCTTCTGTTTCCTTCTCCACCGCAGTAATTTGGTAATGGCTCCCTCCACTCCACAAAAATGCTCTGTCTCTTTTTTCCTTTGGAAGGCTCACTAGTGATTTTGGCACTGATACATGGAATGGACACTTTTCCAGCCCTTTCCTAACTGAACATCTTTGTTTCAGGGACACTGTTGGCCACTGGCACACGTTGAAATGCTTTATTACCAGGTTTCCTGGCTTCTTTTCGTGCTTCTCGCTGCTGCTTCTCTTACAGCAGCACCCCTGTTTCACCCCCACCCCTCAGTACCCCCTGTAATGTTGTGCTTTCCCTGGCTTCTTTCTAAAGCCCTCTTCTACGTGCTCCTTGAGATGGTTTCATTTATATCTGAGGTGTTAACTGTCACCTCCATGCTTGCAGCTGTCAGATGTGCCTTTCCCCCTAACTTCACCCTCCTATATCCAGATGCTTGACAGACATCACAGAGTTCAGCTCACATCAAACTTACCGCAGTGCCTTCTCTTAAAACCTAAAGCTCCTCTTTTGTTCCCCATCTTAGTTATGCAAGTCACTAAGCCAGAAGTGTGAACATCTTCCTTGACCTACATGTTTCTTTTTTGAAAAGAGCTTTCTAAAAAATGTATTATTTATTTATTTATTGAAGATTTATTTATTTGTTAGAGAGAGAACATGAGAGCATGTGTATATGCACAGGGGGAGCGGCAGAGGGGGAGGGAGAAAATCCCCAGCAGACTCCCTGCTGGGCGTGGAGCCCTATGTGGGCTTGATCCCAGGACCCTGAGATCATGACTTGAGCCAAAATCAAGAGTTGGCCACCTAAATGACTGAGTCACCCAGGCACCCCTACTTGTATCCCTTTTGTTTGCTTCCTTCCCCACCTAATCGTTTGGCGAATTCTGCTGATTTTATCTCTTAACTGCTTCTCCTCTGCATCCCTCCTCTCTGCTACCCTGTTACTAATGCAGGCTCTCATCACCCCTTTCAGATTTTTTTTCCAGTTTTATTTTTCTTAAATCCGTCCTTCCTTGGGTTGCCATATCTGATATTCAAATCTGTTGCCATGTCACACTCCTTCACATTCTTCAGAGGCTGACAGAATGAAACCCGGACTCCTTAGCATGCCTACAGGACTTTATGACCTGGCTCTTCTGCCTCTCCAGACCCGTTTCCTGAGTCTTTGTCCACTTTCTCTTCCAGGGATGCCACATTCCTGGAGCCCTGGAGCAGTGCATGCACTTTCATGTTTCTGTATTTTTTCCTTGGGCTGCTCCTTTTGTCCTGGCTCATTTTTTTTTTTTCTTTTACGATTTTATTTATTTATTTGAGAGAGAGAGAGCACAAGTAGGCAGAGGGGCAGGCAGAGGCAGAAGGAGAGGGAGAAGCAGGCTCTCCGCTGAGCAGGGAGCCTGATATGGGACTCAATCCCAAGACCCTGGGATCATGACCTGAGCTGAAGGCAGCCACTTTACTGACTGAGCCACCCAGGCGCCCCCGTCCTGGCTCGTTCTGTGTGTGCTTTGGCACTCGGCTGAGATTCATGCCCACGTGTTAGGCATCACTTTCTCTTACCATGTTTATTGAAGTTACTTGCTGATATCTAGGTCTCCGTGGACAGGCGTTCCTCCAAGACAAAGAAATCCTGTTTGTCCCTCTTTTTTTTTTTTTTTAAAAGAATTTTTATTTATTTATTTGAGAGAGAGGCAGTGAGAGAGCATGAGCGAGGAGAAGGTCAGAGGGAGAAGCAGACTCCCCTTGTAGCTGGGAGCCTGATGCGGGACTCGATCCTGGGTCTCCAGGATCATGACCTGAGCCGAAGGCAGTCGTCCAACCAACTGAGCCACCCAGGCGTCCCCCTGTTTGTCCCTCTTTGAATCCCAAAGCCTTCCTCTGATTTAACCCTTATGACAACCCTGTGCAGTTGACATTATTGTACCTATTCTACGGGGGAGGAAAGTAAAGAGCAAAAGAAGCTAAGTAAATATCTTGCTCCACATCACGTAGGTAACATAGCAGGAGCGTGGGGGTTCTGTCAGTATTTACACAGACAAGTTACTCATTCGGAATGAAACAGTACCTTGCACTGATTGTAAATTTAAGAAATATGTTTAGCGACATTATCTTGTGATTTTGGGGACAATGGAAAGAACAGCAGATTTAGTATCAAAGAACTAGGTTATATAATATCGTTCCAGCCATTTCTAGCCAAACTGAGTGATGCCAGGTTACCTCCTCTGAGCTTGGCCTCCTCTTTAACGTGGGCAGGATAATAATCAAACAATCCTAAGTGTGCTCAGTAAGGGCTGCACAAATGGGTACAAACACGGCTGCTTACTTAGCTTTCCACTTGAGTTTACAAATATGGGTACGCCTCACAGAACAGATTTTGGCCAAGTTACTTTTTTTTTTTTCATGGCATCGTATATTTTCCTTTAGTTTTGAGGAGCAAATGAATTCATGTTTAGGATCGCCAGGAGAGCACAGCTCTTAGAATGCGCGGTACAGATTCAGGAGTACAAACATACATGCCTTGGAAAGCTCCTGCTTCCGCTGGAAGGCAGACGTGCTGTGCCAGATAAATTGGGTCAGTCTGTAAGCGCATGGAGCTTGTGTTGCTCCAGCTACCGAGTGTCTAATCCTGCCTTTTGTGCGCAGTAAACATGATGCTTCCCTCTCCCGCTCAGCTCTGTTGCTGCTTTTGTTACCGGAGGGTTCACTTTGCAGATTTTTTTTTTTTTTCTGAGTCCTATCACCTTTCTTGATAGGATGTCTGCTGTTAAGTTGCCACGTATAGGCATCATTTCCTGTAGGGAACCTAGCTGGTGTGTGTACAAGAGTCGTTCAGACAAAGTCATTTTGGTGAGGGTATTGCAGGATTTTCTGGTCTGCACTGCTGGATTCCCAGCGGAATTGCTCCAAGTGCCTACCTGTAAAGGAGGAGCTTTTATTTCATGGGCTAGAGTTTCAGGTTACTCCTCATTTGTATAAAAAGTTCTTAATGAGAAGTTTTACATTTACTGTATGTCTTCACCCAAAATTTTGTTTAAAAGTTGTTTCATTTGGGGCGCCTGGGTGGCTCCACTGGTGAAGTGTCTGCCTTCGGCTCAGGTGGTAATCCCAGGGATTGAGCTGCCTTGGTCTTCCTGCTCATTGGGGAGTCTGCTTCTCTCTCTGCCCCTCCCCCTGCTTGTGCTCGCGCGCTCTCTCTCTCTCTCTCAAGTAAATAAATAAAATATTTTTTTTAAGATTTTATTTATTTGACAGACAGAGATCACAAGTAGGCAGAAAGGAAGGCAGAGGCAGGCAGAAAAAGAGGGGGAAGCAGGCTCCCCGCTGAGCAGAGAGCCCGATGCGGGGCTCAATCCCAGGACCCTGACACCATGACCTGAGCCAAAGGCAGAGGCTTTAACCCACTGAGCCACCCAGGCGCCCCAATAAATAAAGTCTTTTAAAAAAATGAACATAATTTCATTTATTTAACAAATATATTGAATAGCATCAATGTCCCAAAAACTACTCTGGTGAGGGGATCGAGTAGAGACACATATGCCACTTCCTTGAGTTTATGGCTTAGTCTGGAAGGCATACTTTAAGTGGGTGCTTATAGTCACATGTGATACCTTCAATGACAAGGAAGATGCAGGGTTCCAGAAAGCTGTAATGGACTGTTGTGGGGTCATCTATTTGGCATCCCTTTTCTAGGATCTCCACTTAATACCCAGTCATCCACCTACTTATTATTAAGGCTGACCCAATAATGGGGTCACGGTTGATTGGTTCAAAGGTGAGCACCTGTTAAGCCAGGCCAATAATTTCTCTACGAGTTTTTGAAATGTAACAGAGGCAGGAAAGCCAAGGAGTTTCTCGATGTCTAAACAGTAATGGGAAAGCATGGGAGCTCTTAGGGTCACCCTAAAGCTTTGAGGAACGGAAGAAGCCCCAGTAAGAGAATGGGAGGAAATGAATCTGAAACTCAGAGGTGTGGAAGCCAGAGACAGATAGAAAGTTCTGGCAGCATTTGGGTTTCTGGTTAGAGTTCTTTGTGAGATCCAACCTGGGTACCCAGAATTTTTACAATAAATTTCCCCTTTTTTGCTTAAGGTAGTTTGGGTTGAATTTTTGTTGTATGACACTGGAGCAGTTTTTCTCTGGTACAGACGTGTATGGCATGGGAACCTAAACCAAATTAAGGAATCAGGGAAAGCCACTTGCAATGTATGTTTACACCGTGTTTTATTTTTGGTTAGAGTCCTGGGTTGCCCACAAATGATTGTTTAACCCCTAGTGTAACTAGAATTGGTTTTTGTTTCTCCTTAAAATGGTTGGATTCATTCATATTGAAGACCTATTATGTTCTAGGGGTTATACTAGGCACTGGGAAGTGAAAATATTTATAATGCACTGGGCCTCTGAGGAGCATTTGCTCTCTGCTAAACCTTTTACCGATGTCATCATATCTTCATGTATCATATGCAGACATGGGCTAGTCGGTGGAACTAACTTCTATATGTCAGTATGTCTGTGGTAAATGCATTTCCTAGTTAGTGGGGAGAACTCGTGCCCTTTGGCTATTGCAGCTTTTTAATGCAATGAATATTTTTGAATACCTTTTATGTGTCAGACACTGTTCCAAGCTCTGAAGACAGTGATGAAGAAAGGCTTTGCTGTCGTGGAGCTTAAATTTTAGTTGCAGGAGGTGGGCAATAAGCAGTGAACAAGTAAGTGAGTAGACAAACAATACATGTGCCATGAAGAAAAATAAAACAAGGGCCCCTGGGCGGTGCAGCTGGCCAAGCGTCTGATTCTCGGTTTCAACTCAGGTCATGATCTCAGGGTGGTGAGATCAGGCCCTGAGTCAGGCTCTGCTCTCAGCCCAGACTCATCAGAAAGTCAACTTTAGATTTTCCCTCTCCTTCTGCCCCTCCCTCGTGTGCTCCTTCTCTAAAATAAATGAATCTTTAAAAAGACAAAGAATAGAGGAAGAGGATAATGGGGAGGGGGCAGTGGAGAAGTGCCCAGGGTCAGGGAAGATGTCACTACAAAGGGAAATTTTTGGGCGAGATGCGCCTGACTCAGGGAAAGGAGGAAATAGGGTGCTTCTAGAAATGTGCCTCTCTATACCACCAGCTGTGATTGTGGAGTTTTGGTTAGTCTTGGGCCCTGAAGAACAGTCTCTTTGGAATAGGCCTGGACCGGCTAGTAGCTACAGGTGGCCATTGAGCACCGAGCGTGACTCGTCCAACTCAAAATGTTCAGTAAGGGCAAAATGACACTGGATTCTAAAGACTTACTATGAAAAAGTGTATCCTTTTAATATTAATATTGACTAATATTGATTACACAATGAATTCATATTTTGACATAATTCTTATATAAATAATATAATTAAATTTCATTTGTTTACTTTTACTTTTTTAATGTGACTGCTAGAAAATTCAGAGTTATATCTGTAACTTGTATTGTTTTTCTGTGGGACAGCACTGGTATAAATGAATTAGCCAGTGCTTTGGACTTAGACTGATGGGGGTCTGAGTACTTACTAGGGTTTTGTAGTAGTTTCTGTATTTGTTTATTTTAACTGTGGACAGTTTGCTTGATTTTCTTTAGTCGGTTTTCATCTATTCAGTGGAGCTAATTGTACTATCTTGTAGAGTTGTTTTGAGGACTAAATCAGATTTGGTAGAGTGCCTTCTGTATGCCAGACACTGGGAAATCATGCTGGCCTCTAATTTAGAAATGTTAGTTCCTTCCCCCTCTGGTGTGATATAAGTTAGTCATGCCTGCCTGTGGGTACTTGAACGTGTTTGGAACTAAGGAGTGACTGTGTTGAGAAATTTCTGTGCAAATTTATGACACTATATTAATTTGCATTTTTGTCTTACAATTATTCTTGTCTTACAAATAGATTATATTATAGCCAGTTTGGCCTTGTAGATTTCCGTAGGCACATAGAACCGGGCCTCATGTTTGCTGCCTCCCTGCTAACTATCCTCCTTTAGATGGCTGTCATTTTTCTCCACAAGGTAGATGAGTTCTTCCACTGGAAGCCCCAGAGTAGGAATTCTGGTGCCAGATTCCATGCCAAAGTGATGCCTTGTCTTCCGAATGTTTCTGATATTCTTGTTCTACAAAAGTGACAATACCAGAGTCCCCAAGACCTTGTTTATGCTTCAAGAGATTAGGTAACTAGAAGCCCTTCTGGCCCAAGGCCATGTGCGATAGTGATTGGTTGGAAGAAAATGCTGATGCCTTTTCTTTTGGCAGAAACACAGAGGCCTTTACTTCCTCGGTGGTCTCTCAGTCTGTCTGTCGGTAATGTATGCTCTGTGGCTGGCAGGCCCTGGGCTTCAGGTCTGGGACCCTGGCAATGAAGATGACTTGGTTCCAATAAGGAAACTTTAAAATTAATTACATCATTTGGAAGCCGGAATTTGGCTCCTTGTTAAGATCAGAAGTCAGTTGCATAGTATGGAAAGGTTTGCTTAAATTTTAGTTCAGTTATTATTTATTATTGAGCCTAATATTAGAAAAATGATTTGCTATCTTTTTTTTTTTTTTTTTTTTTTTTAAGATTTATTTATTTGAGAGAGCATGCAAGCACTGCATAGGGGAGCGGCAGAGGGGGAGAAAGAATCTCAAGCAGACTCCCTACTGGATAGGGAGCCCCACATGGGGTTTCATTTCACACCCTGAGATCATGACTTGAGCTGCAATCAAGTCAGCTGCTTTACCGACTGAGCCACCCAGGTGCCCCAGTGGGTTGCTATCTTATTAGATATCTGAGGGATTCGAAAATTGTATTTGGAAGACAACTATTCTAAATGCATTGAAAAGTGTGTTTGTTTATAGATACATGTTTTCTTCCACTAATTACTTACTTCTTTTGAATCCTTGTGTCTCAAGTTGCTTACACCATCTTCCCTAACGAGTCATAATAATGTTTGCAATTCCACTCTATTGGCTACTGCGCCTTTTGGTTGGAATTGTAGACACAGAAAAATATAGAAAAAATTTATATAATGATCTATGTATATATATTCATTTATATGTATTCCAGAATTCCATACACATTTAACAGAATAATCTGAAATCTTAAAATTTACAGTTCTTGTAATAAAAGCAAAGAAATGTAAAGTATTTTGTGTACCAATTTATATATCCACCAGTAAAGGAAGAGGTACAATTTTTCTATATCCTTACCACTACTCATTATTGACAGCTTGATTCTTGCCCATTTCATGAGTATAAAATATTTCTTTCTTTCTTCTTCTTTTTTTTTTTTTTTTTTAGAGATTTTATGTATTTATTTGACACACACAGAGAGAGAGAGTACAAGAAGGGGGAGTGGCAGGGAGAGGGAGAAGCAGGCTCCCGTAGAACAGGAAGCCCGATGTGGGGCTCAGTCCCAGGACCCTGGGATCATGACCTGAGCTGAGGGTGGACACTTAACCAACTGAGCTACCCAGGTACCCTTAAAATTATATTTCCTAGGATTATTAACCCGTTGAATATTCCCCTCTGTGAATTGCCTCATCATGAGTGTTGTTCATTTTCAAGTTGTTGTGTTTGGGTTTTGTTTTTTTCTTTCCAATTTCAAGGAAGTCTTTATATACTGTGGATCTTCTCTCAGTTCTTCATCTTTTAGCTTTGTTCCTATTGTCTTCAGCCAGGAAGAAGTAAGGAAACTTAACAGTTTCTTCCTTTGTGACTGGTACTTTTTGTTTAAAAGAAGGAATGGCATAAAGCTATATGTGTGTTGAGAATATTTTAAACAAGAGGTTAAAAATGCATAAAATAAAAGTAATCTAACTTACAATGGTCACCTTGATGTCTGCATGGAGAATAATAATGAGAGGGCAGAGACCAGGTAGGAGACTCTTGCTTAGACAGTTGAAATTATAATGGTGTTATGGAGTTGTGAGAGGTAGCCAGATTTTAGATATGTTTTTATATATTTCATATTTTTCAAAGGTAGAACCAACAAAATTGGATGATGGATTAGATGAGGAAGGTAAGAGAAAGAGAAGAGTGAATGATGCTGCTAAAGTTTTCTGTCTGAGCTATTGGAACATTGGGGTTGCTATTTATTGAGGTGGGAAAGATTTTGGAAGGGGCCAAGTTTGGAGGGGAAGGTCAGAGTTTCATCTTTGGACATTACGTTTGAAATGTCTCTTAGATATTCAAGTAGGGTTGGTAGAGGATCCAGAGGAATAGATGAGGCTGGAGTTCAGGGCAGAGAGCCAAGTTGGAAGTACACATTCCAGATGTCTCAACATATAGCTGGTATTTCAAGCTGTGAGACTGGATGAAGTTACCGGGGGGATGAGTATAAATTATGAGAGGGAGAGACTCAAGGACTGAGCCCTGGACTACTTTAATGTTTAGAGGCTTGGGATATGAGGAGGACTTAGTAGAGCCTGAGAAAGTCTCCAGTGAGGTAGTGATGATGAAGTTCTGGAGCCAAGAGAAGACAGTGTTTCAAGAAAGGAAGGAGCAGTACCTTGTGTGTGATGCTGCTGACAGGAAAAGGATGAGGAGGACTGAGAGTTGACCATTGGATTTAGCCATATGAACGTCATCGGTGACACAGACAAGGGCAGTTCAGTGGAATGGTGGTAGAGACAGACTTAGTGGAATGGGTTTACGGGACACTAGAAGGAGTTGAGTTGGAAGCAGCATATAGAGACAGATTTTTGAGTTTTGCTGTAATGTAGAGCAGAGAAATGGGACAGAAGCTATAAATGGAAACAAGAGAGTTTTTCTTTTTCTTTTCTTTTTTTTTTTTAAGATGGGAAATATAGCATGCTTCTGTCTTCCAACATCTGCTGCTGGATGCTTGAGTGGGATTACGTCAATTAATGATGTAGGAACGGGGGGAGAATTGCTGGAGCCTTCCTCTCAATAGGCCAAGAGTGGATGAAGTCTCATGTACAAAATGGGGTGGTTGGCCTCAGGAAAATGGAGACATCATTCACCGTGGTAAGAGGGAAGAGAGAATACCATACATGGGCCCAGCTAGAGAGGTGAGTGCATGCAGTGGTGAGAGCTTGTGCAAGTTCTCATCTGACTGCCTCTGTTTCATGGCTGAGAGGGAGGGTTCAGGGGAGACCCTGTTGGAGGTTTGAGGAAAGAGAGTAAGGTGTGGAATAGATGTCTAGGAGAGCGGAAGGGGGTAGTATGGTAGTATATTAGGATTGTCTGACTCCGCTAGGGACTCTGTTGCTTGAGTTTTGTGGTCACGAATTGAAAACATGACACATCTAGTTGAGTGTGTTTCTCTGGCCATGTTCAGACACGCTGGTACGGTTGCAGGAGAGGGAAGGACTGGGTTTAGCTAGTTTAAGTATTTTGACAGGTGAATGAGATGAGATGAGAAGAGGTGTTAGGGAGGTGAAAGTGTATGCAAGGAAGTGATGATTATGATGGGCCATGGGTCTAAGCTGGCTAAGAAGAAATTAGAGGACAAGAAAATAGTGAATGATGGTAAAACTGGGGGGGGGTCAAGGAATTGTTAGAGATATTTGAAGGGAGAAAAGGAAGTGACAGAGAATTGGATTGAAGGGTTGCTATTGTTGATAATTTTAGAGAAGTGGCATTTTCATTTTTGATCTGATTTTTAGTTGGCAGTTATTTTAAGGAATGATTTTTGACCTCTTCTTCCCTCTTGTTAATATTCTATACATCAACACTTAAATTTCTCTAAAGGAACCCTAAAATAAAATTGTATGGTTGTTTAGTTTTCAGACCATGAACGCTTTGCTGGACTTTGCTGGTCCTTGAGCCCATGTGTGACATATTCACACTTGAGTGGGGGGGAGGAGCAGAGGCAGAGAATTTCAAGCAGATTGTGTGCTGAACACGGAGCCTGATGCAAGTAGATTGTGTGCTGAACCCGGAGCCTGATGCAGGGCTTGATCTTATGACCTTGAGATCATGACCTGAACCAAAACTGAGAGTTGGATGCTTAATGACTGAGGCACTCAGGCACCCAAAATAATTTTCTTTTAAAGATTTTATTTATTTATTTTACAGAGATTACAAGTGGCAAGAGAGGCAGGCAGGGAGAGAGAGGAGGAAGCAGGCTCTGCATGGAGCAGAGAGCCCGATGTGGGGCTCGATCCCAGGACTCTGGGATCATGACCTGAGCCGAAAGCAGTGGCTTTAACCCACTGAGCCACCCAGGTGCCCCCCAGAATATTTTTTTAAATGCTCTTGGGCAAATCTAGTGAATTTCCAGTTTGAAGTTCTGGTACTTTAAGCTGTCTTTGCACATTGACTTGACCAATATTTTACTGCAGCACATATAGAGTGCCTAGTAAAGTTACTTTGGAATTGAAGTGGAATTAGCTGGCACCTATGTGAAAAAAATATGAGAACCATGAAAGACGTAATGTTTTCTGGTTGAACAGCACAATAGATTCTGCACAATAGGACAGGTTGTAAAATCTATGTTGATTTTTCATATTTTCTTCATATATGAAATTTTGAAAAAAAATTTGAAGTTTTAAACTTTTATATATGATGACATAAGTTTAATGTTAACTATATATGCACATACTTACACTATTTTGGTAAAAATGAAAGTAACTATTATTATGGTCTTGAGAAATTCTATAAAGTGTGATCAACTTCAAAAAAGAATATTAATTACTGATGCTTATTCTGGCCTACTCTTTAAGAATAATTTTAATTGTCACAGATTTAGAGCACTTTTGCTTAATTTTTTAATAACTGATATAATTAACACTTCTTCCACTTAATAATAACAGGAACTTAAGGTGTCAATAGTATAATTCCCAGAAGTCAAGAGCTAGTTTCCCAGGAGACCTCTATATTGACTCTTGATCCCATCACCAATACCTATTCTTTACCAAGGTAAATAATATGAACTCTCTGATGAATTTCTGCTCTGTTAATTACATTAAAAACAGCATTTTAAAAAAATATTTTATTTATGTGAGAGAAAGCATGAAAAGAAGAGCAGAGGGAGAGAGACAAGCAGTTGACTCCGTGCTAAGCATGGACCTGATGCGGGGCTGCATCCCAAGACCCTGAGATCACCACCCCGAGCTGAAACCCAAGAGTCAGTTGCTTAACTGACTGAGCCATCAGGTGCCCCTGAAAACAGCACTTGTGTTGACTTGGTGAGCATTGATCGAGGAGCAGGTGGCTGTTTACTTTCACTTGAAGGTATAGGTAATTGCGGACCTCTGTCTGAATTATCAAAGTCTGCTTTGAGAACTTGGATCTTCATCCTTCAAGAGTATTGTAGGTACCTTTAGAGTCACACAGAAGACTTTGGGTAGTCTGGACTTTTTCCCATCTGCTAATGACTACCTTGTTCAAGTACCATTTTTTAGGGCCAGGGTCTGACATTAGTATTTGATATTCTCTGTTTCATCCTACTCCTTTATTTTCTTGAATGAATTTGGACCTTATAAATACCTGTTCTTTGGAACATGCTTTGATGCTGTATTCACCTGACTTTGGTCGAAACCACATTTTATCCAAGTTAAAAATAAGATGTGTCTGTGGCTTCAGAACAGTGTCCTTCCACTGCCCACATTGGGCATTTTAGGTTTTGGCATATTAACTGTTCTGAAATGGCTGGTTTCCATGATCCTCAGTGTCCTTTGATGGTTTTGCCCTAATGAGACCTGGCTCTCTTTCCTGTGACTTACAGGCTTAAGAAAGGAGGCTCTGTGTGGGTTAGCAGACATTGAGACTTTGGCAGGCCAAGCCAGCAGAGTTCAATTTGTCACTCACTGGGCTAAATTAAGTGAGCAGCATGTTGGAAGTGGGACAAACTGGCCAACTGTGCATCATACAGTGCCGTATGTGTTGCTGTAGATTATGGAATGGTGATGCCTGTTGATGAGCAGAGCCTACTGAAGCATGTACTGTGGAAATCACACGTGTGTCATTTCTGGCACCAGATGTCAGTCCGTGGGAACCAGCTGTGTGGTGTTTTTCCAATCAGATTATTTCTAGACAATGATTTATTGTTAGAAGACATAATTACTCATTATTAACATCAGAAAGAATTAACCTTGCTTGAATAGCATACCTTGATAAATGTAATAATTGATTTACCCAATTTTTAGCAGCCCTAGATACAAATTGTCCATTTGAAAAAGTGTGACATTTTAGTAACTAGAAGCAGACAGTTATAGAATTAGAGTGGTTAACAAATGTAAATTAGTTTAAGTTAGTAATTTTGCTATCTCTTCCCACAAACCTGTCACTATAAAGATTTAAGTCTTTCCTGTTGTTATGGGTTCAGCTGTGTCCCCAGCAATGTTCGTATGTTGAAATCCTATCCTAGAATCTCAGCATGTGACTGTTTGGAGATAAGATCTTTACAGAGATAATTAAGTTAAAACGAGGATTTTTGGTGGCCCCTAATCCATCGTGACTGGTATCCTTGTAAGAAGAGGAAATCTGGGCATAGACATACACAGGTGAAAAACGTGAGGACACAGGAGAAAGGTGAGCCATGGAGAGAAGGTTTCAGAAGAAACCAGCTCTGACACCTTGATCTTGGACTTAAAGCCTCCACAACTGTGAGAGAATATAAAGGTCTGTTGTTTAAGCCACCCAGTCTGCTGGTACTCTGTTACAGCAGTCCTGGCAAACTAATACACATATCAGGTGTGAGCAAAAGAATAAAAACATAAGATTTTATAAGTAAATAAATAAAGGCAAATTTTCAAACCTTAGTTTGGATTACAAAGGATCTGGGGGGGGGGCCCTCTCTTGCCCAGTGCCGGAGCCCCCTCTGAGATGACAAGTGGGGAGCACCAAGGGGAGAAAGGACCTTAGGCATCATCTGTTGCAACCTCCTTAGTTACAGAGGAGGAAACTTAACACCTGGAGCACCAGAAGATTCATCCAAAAGCTCGTGGTTCCTTATTGACACATCCACGCCAGGGACCCAGGTCTCTTACTTTCTGGTTCAAGGCCTGACCCCTTTTCTCCTCAAGGCTATACCTACCTATACGTCATCAGGTTCTGCTGTTTGGCAAATTTGATTTGAGAAGCAATCTGTTTTTCTTCTATTCCTTCTATGCTTTGTTTTTGTTGTTAAGAATATTTTCCACATCGGGGCGCCTAGGTGGGTCAGTGGGTTAAGCTGCTGCCTTCGGCTCAGGTCATGATCTCAGGGTCCTGGGATCAAGTCCCGTATCGGGCTCTCTGCTCAGCAGGGAGCCTGCTTCCCTCTCTCTCTCTCTGCCTGCCTCTCTGTCTACTGTGATCTCTCTCTGTCAAATAAATAAATAAAAATCTTTAAAAAAGAATATCTTCCACATCAAAAAGGTATAAAGAATAGCATAATAATTACCTGTGCTTCCAGCACTCACTTGAAGCTATTACAATATTACACATTGAGCCAAAGCCCCTTCCCTGGTCATATTTCCCTTTTTATCCCCTAGAGGTGACTACTGTCTTGAATTTGTCATTTAGTTTTCCTATATATATCTCTGTGCTCTTATTAAAAATGAGGATATTGGGACGCCTAGGTGGCTCAGTTGGTTAAGCGGCTGCCTTCGGCTCAGGTCATGATCTCAGCGTCCTGGGATCGAGTCCCACATCGGGCTCCTTGCTCAGCGGGGAGCCTGCTTCTCCCTCTGCCTCTGCCTGCCACTCTGTCTGCCTGTGCTCGCTCATTCTCCCTCTCTCTCTCTGACAAATAAATAAATAAAATCTTTAAAAAAAAAAAAGAGGGTATTACTAAACAGTATATACTATCATTGTGCAAAAATTAGACATCATATACAAGGTATGTCAAATGTATACTTCTCAGTTTGTTTCTATTCTGTTCAGTCTTGTTTATGAGAGTCAACCCCCATTTCACTCATTTCCACTGCTATGTAGTTTTCCATTGTATGAATATACTATATTTCTGTATTCTTTTGCTGATATTTAGGCTGTTCTTATAGTTTGTTCAAAAATGATGCTGCTGGGAGCCTGGGTGGCTCAGTGGGTTAAGCCTCTGCCTTCGACTCAGGTCATGATCTCAGGGTCCTGGGATCGAGTCCCGCATCGGGCTCTCTGCTCAGCGGGGAGCCTGCTTCCCTCCCCCCCGCCTGCCTCTCTGCCTACTTGCGATCTCTCTCTGTGTGTCAAATAAATAAGTAAAATCTTTAAAAAAAATCTTAAAAAAATGATGCTGCTATGAATGTTCTTAAATATATTTCCTGTGCGTATGTGTGAAAGTTTATTTACAGTATGTCTTTGTGGGTGGAATTGTGAAGTCATAGGTTGTGTACATTTTCAGTCTTTCCAGATACTGCCAAATTGTTCTGCAAAGTGGTTGCACCAGTTTCCATTCCTTTTTAGTAGTATGGGTTCCTGTTGTTCCACAGCCTTGCCAGCCATGATTTTGTGCCAGTCTAATGCATTTTAATTTCTCTCATTATGAATTTATATCAACATCTCTTTCATGTTTATTGGCCACTTGGGTTTTTTAAAGTGTTTTTTTTTTCTTTTTCTAATCACCGTTCTAAAGACAGAGTGGACTCAGCGGTCCTAGTGTCCATCTCCTCATTTTACAAATAAGGAATCAGGGGCTAGAGAAATGTAGTGACTAATTTAAGGTTCCCAAACAGACAAAAACTCAGGGGCTCTGCCTCCCAGTCCTCTGTTTTATTTTACCAAATAGTCAAATCATGCATTTGGATGAATTAACTTTTTGGTAGTGTTAAGAATAGGATCTGGGACTAAACTGATTGATCAGAGGACTTTCATTAGTGAGTGTGTGAATGACATATGTGACATTGTTTTATCTGAACTTTCTGAAAACCCAAACCATCATCTCCTTGTTTAAAACCCTTCCGGGTTTCTCACTGCTCCTTGGAAAGTCAAAACTGCTTAGTTCTTTCTGCTGGATTGGTCCCCTCCTCCCTTTTCACGTTCGCTGGATCCCTCCTTGTCTGCCCTCCAGCCACGCTGACTTTCTTTTGGCTTCACACTTGCCATCTCCCTTCCTTAGGAGGGCCATGCATTTCTCTCTCTGCCTGCAGCTCTCTCTCCCTCCCTCCCTCCCTCCCTCATTCTTAGGGCTGGGCTCTTGTCTCTTTCTTGTGGCAGCCTTCCTGAGCACTCCTGTCCCTACTCTGCTCACGAGGCCTCATAACTTCTATAGCACTCATCACAGTTGCAGGTTTACGTATAAGTGTACTGTTATTTACTTATTTTAAGATTTTTATTTATTTCTTTTTGAGAGAGAGAGTGCGCGCGCGCGTGCGCACTTGCACGTGCTTGTGCATGCACAGGATGGGGGAGGGGCAGAGGAAATAGCAGAGTCCCTACTGAGCAGGGAGCCTGATGCAGGACTCCATCCCATGACCCATGCCCCTAGATCAGATCATGACCTGATCTGATGGCAGGTGCTTCACCGACTTGAGGCACCCAGGCACCCCTGTATTAAGATTTATATTCATGACTCAAAGGATATGGCAAGGGAGAGGTAGAGGAGAGAAAAAGGAAAAAGAGGATTAGCCATTAGAAGGAGAAATGCTAGATCAGTAACTGCCTGATCAGGGAGCCTGCAGAATGGGCCATTTGAACTTTCTGAGCATTCCTGATGCAGCTACCTGGCTGGGTGAACTCCAGATCTAAGAGAGTCTGGGCAGTGGTTTGATGGGCCACTTACTATAACTTAGAGGGGAAACCTCTGAACATAACTTCTCTAGACCTTTCCTTCTATGATTCTGGTTTGAACTCAAAACGAGGGTACTCTGTAAGAATAAAAAGCAGTTTTGCTCCCTCCCTCAAATTATTACTTTTACCTGCATAAGACAAAGACAGGTCATATTTTGTTAACTTAATCCTTAAAGAATCCTTAAAGAATAATAATAATAATAATCCTAGCATAGTCCTGTGAGAGTCTGTGTCCAGGTAGAAATCTTGCTTTTATTATTAGATTTTTCTTATTCTATGTCTTTTGTACATCTCGGCATTGCCTCAGGTAGAAGAAAAGAGGAGATATCTCTATCTTTTCATTAGTATGTCCATAATTCTCAAAACATTACATTGCCATGATTCTTCAAAGTTTTTTTTTTAAAGATTTATTTATTATTTTAGAGAGAGAGCACAGCAGGGGGAGGGGGAGGGAGAGAGAGAATCCTAAGCAAATTCCCCACTGAGCATGGAGCCCAACATGGGGCTCTATCTCATGACCCCAAGATCGTGACCTGAGCTAAAATCAAGAGTTGGATGCTTAATTGACTGAGCTACCCAGGCACCCCACTTCAATGTTACTCTTAATTCACTATCAAAAGAAATAAGTTATTTCTCGATTGTTTACTTAGCAATAGGTAGCAAGCACATGTTTTCAGGATGGATGATAACAAACTGTCACATTTTCTGTTTAGTTTTGGTATCTCTTTCTTAGCCAGGGAGTTAAGAACTTCCTTTGTAAGTCTTCACTTCTTCCCAGCCATGGGAACTCAGGGTTCTCAGTGGCATGAGCTCTATGCTTTCACTAAAAGCAAAGAACAACTATGATGTTGGAAGTATGCCAAATAGGAACATTGAAGCTAATAAACAAAATTATCTGTGCCCAAAAAAGTGTAGTATCTTTTATATAAAACAGAAGATATTTGCCTGGAGTATGTTATTGATCTTTCAAATGACTCTTTAAGATAGCTATGAACATCCAGTTATTTTTATTTTTGACAAAGTAAAAATAACTGAAACTCTGAGCTTGAGTTGTTTATTATGGTAGGAGCAAAGTGCAAATAAATCTGTTCCCATTTTTAATAAAATGATAAGACTTAGCTGCAATTAAAAGAACCTATTTCATATGGTTGTGTGAGGGTAAGATGAAATAAATGTGAGTTTATAGGCTTGGAGAATGCTTCCTCCATAATAAGTTCTGTTAGGTGTTGGCTATTAATTATTTATTGTTAATACTATTATCTGATGCCTTTCAATATTGCAAACTTAGGTTGTCTTTTTCAGTGAAGAGACAGCATCCTTTCCAACCTGTAGTACCTTTGTTTTTTGTCAAAATTTATTGAGTCTAAAGATTAGCTAGAATATGATTCTCAATGTGGAATATCTATGGTTTTTTTTTTATATTTATTATAGCTATCTTTCTCCCATCTTTCCATTCTTGATACTCTGCAGTCCCATCCCTGGAAAATCTAATTGGTTCTTCCAGAGCTTTGGGCTAGAACCCTTAGTAATCCTTTCTGTGACCACTACCTTGAGGATTCTTCCAACCCCAAGCTCTTGTCCTTATTAAAACCTATTTTCTGAAAAGTTGTTGGGTAGGTATTGAAGTTACTATGTTAGAGCTTGGTCTCCTATTGAAGGACTTTTAGGCCCAGGTAGAATGATGCATAGGGCATTTTCCTGGGGCAGTGTCCTTTCTGATATCCCTTGATGCAGCGACAGAACTGTTCCTTCAAGTTTGGGCTTCTTGTCTTTTATTTATTTATTTATTTTTGGGGGCTTCTTGTCTTTTTAAAGCTCTTCATAAAAACCCATTTGTTGGGGTACCTGGGTGGTTCAGTGGGTTAAAGCCTCTGCCTTCGGCTTGGGTCATGATCCCAGGGTCCTGGGATTGAGCCCCACATTGGGCTCTCTGCTCAAAGGGGAGCCTGCTTCCCACCCCTGCCCCCGCCTGCCTCTCTGCTTACTTGTGATCTCTGTCTGTCAAATAAATAAATAAAAATAATTTAAAAAAAAACAAAAAAAAACCCCATTTGTTCCCAGGCCACACTTCCTCACGCTAAATCCTCCCTGTCCTTTAGACTTCTGCTGGAGTTGGGAAAGGCCCTAGGGGTCTTTAGAATTATAAACCAGAAATACCTGACAGAGCACAGGAGATATGATAGCGGAGATATGAAGTTCATGTCCCATGAGTGGATCCTACTCTATAAAGAATTATAAGACTAAACTCTGGAGACGGCCAGTGTTTAAAAGCACTCCTCCTTACTGAAGGAGATTTTTACGTTTCTTGACCTTCTGACGCTGTCAGTCTGAATAGTATATTTGGAAAGTTCCAAAGCTGGCAAGATTGATTTATTCCAGTCTGCCTACCTTTTCAGTATTAGCTGTATGGAAATTTTCTCATCAGCCATAAGAAAGCTGTTTTATAGTCAGAGCAGGTCATATAGTTCCCTAAAGCAAATAGCAGGCTGGCTTATCTAAACATGGTGAGGGAAATCTTTATTCTTTTTTCCTTTTTTCTTTGGTTCCTCTGTAATAATTTGGTCTTTAATAATTGGATCTCATTTGGGTTGTACAAGAACATGAGAATATTTAATGAGCACTGCTGAGCTGTGATGGTTGTCCTGGTGGAAAAGCACTAATATATATTTACTAGCAAAGCACAAGGCCTACTCAAGGCCAGGCTCCCGGCATTCATCCTAAGGCCATGCAGCCCAGAATGTGCCTTCGGTGGCACCAGAGATAATTGGCGACACTTGCCAGCTTTGCACATGAACTTCTAATGGAAGCAGTGTACATAATGTTTTAAGAACATTAGTTCCTTCAAGGGCTGTTGTGTTTCTAATGCATTTAGAACAGTGTCTGGCACATATGTACTTAGTAAATTTTAGCTACTATGATTACTTTTCTTCTCTTTACTTATTATACCTGACACTCTTTTCATCCTTTCTTTCCTTCTTTTCAGTTTTCCATCTTGTCATTTCCTTAGCTTTTGGACCTGGCAGGGTCCATCAGCCCCGTCAGTCCCTTTGGTCTGTTCAGGGATATCACCTCTTGTAGAAATGAGGTGTCTTTCTGTTTAGTAAGTTTCTAAGTTAGAGTTTCCTCTTTAGATTATTGAAGGAGATGTTCATTCTGCCTTAGGGAAGGTGAACACAATTGGTTGTGCTAGCTGAGATATTTGCTGCTGGGAGGCAAGGAGAGAATGTGTTGACTCCAACAAACAAGTTATTTTAGGACTTGGGTCTCACACATTTGTGTAAATAAATACTTTCCTCCTCAGGAAGGTACCTACATTTTAGTCCAAGTTAGGAGTCAAACAATATGCAGTTGAGTTGCTTGCCAAATTTTTAGTCTTATTTAATAAAAGGGACAATGAACACTATGTCTGTAGACCCCCAGACTATCTTAGATCTAAAGATCCTGAGGGTCCTGTTTCTCTGGAAAGGTACTTATTTTTGAAGTTTTCAGAGGGAAAAGAGCTCTTTTCTGTTTGTTTTAGATGGAGTACATTAAGAAATAGGTAACTGTAATCCAAATCAGTTACTTTTGCCCAAAATGGGCTAGTTAGCTTAGTTGCCTGCCTGCTTCCATTTTTCAATTACAGAAGGAAAAGTATATTTATAGTTGAGAAATATGGCAGACGCCACCTAACCAAGTGATCAAGATTAACACTGCCAATAATACAATATATCAGTACCTCCAATATGATGCATGTGAAGGACACAACATTATTTCTCTGGTATTTTTGCCTAAAATGCATAACCTCAATCCAGTCTTGAGAAAAGATCAGATTCAAATTGAGAGAATATACAAATACAAATAAGTCACCAGTACGCCTTCAAAGTGTCAAGATCATGAAGGATAAAGAAAGACTGAGGAGAACCTGTCACAGATTAGAGGAGATCAAGTAGCCATAACAAGTAAATGCAGTATGGGACCCTGAATTGGATCCTGAAACAGAAACAGGTTCATTAGGGGAACAACTAGTGGAATTTGAATAAAATATGTAAATTTAGTTAATATTATTATACCAATGCTAATTTTCTGGTTTTAATCCTTGTACTGTAGTTATATAGGTTGTTAACATTAGGAAATGGTGAATGAAAGGCTTATATGAACTTTAAGATGTTTGCCACTTTAGGGGAACCTGGGTGGCTCAGTCAGTTAAGCATCTGCCTTCAGCTCAGATCATGATCCCAGGGTCCTGGGATCAAGATCTGCCTTGGGCTCCTTGTTCAATGGGGAGTCTTCTTCTCCCTCTCCCTCTACCCTTACCCACCGCTCATGTCCTCTCTCTCAAATAAATAGATAAAATCTTTTTAAAAAGTTTGCAGCTTTTATGTAAATCTGAAGTTATTTCAATGTTAAATATAAAATAGAAATTTAAATAACAAGTAAATTTTTAAAATATAATAAGATTTGGAAGATAAGTTGAGGAAAACTCCCAGAAAGTAAAGAAAAAGGAGAGAAAATTTAAGAAAATTAGAGTATCAGTAGTAGAGACCCAATAACCCAATCACAGGAAACCCACCAAGAAGGAGAAATGGAAGGGAGAAAGTCATCAAAGATATAAGTCAAGAAAATTTCACAGAACTGGAGGATGTCAGTTTCCATATTGAAAATCAAGCCCTTTGAGAACTCAGCACAATAGATGGAAGTGAATCCACACTGAAGCTTAGGTGTGACATTGCAAAATACATGGGAGAAAGAGAGTATCTGAAAAAATTTCCAAGAAAATGGAGAGAATAGGTTACATACTGTTAAGAATCAAACTGGCATCAAGGGTCTCAGCAGCACTGTTGAGACACATGGGCACAGTAAAGCAGTACAAAGAATACAGGAAGAAAATGGAGTGATGCCTTCAGAATTCTGAGGGAAGTATTTCTAGCCATCCCCTGTGCCTGTCCTTCTCCCTGAAACTCTTAATCAGGGTAGCAGAAGCAGAACTCCTGAACATAGAGCCTCTCTATCAACTCCACCTCTGCCCCTGCCCATCCCCCTCCCTTCCCCGCAGTCCAGCTCACCTGCTCCTTTCTGGCTGCTTCCTTTTGGTGATATTATTTTCTCTGTCAAAACAGGAAAAGGAAAAAATTAAAGTGAAATCCAATACCAAAAACAAACAAACAAAAAAAACACCTTCAGTATATGAGGGTGAAATAAGTACATTTTTCATGCATTCGAGGTATCAAATTTTTACTTCTAGCAGATGACTAGAAGAGTATCTTCATCAAAGTAAAGATGTCAGAGAGAGAGAGAGAAACCTGAAAAGCAGGAAATAGTGGTTTTAACACCGAAGTGAGGCAAAGGGAATGCACAGGGTATTGATGAAGGAAAATCTCAAAGATGACAACTTAGTGGTTAGCCTTGAGAACAAAATAGTCCAAATTTGAATAGGTCCAAAGTCTTCAGGGACTATGTTGCCAAGAAAATGAAATTGAAAGAATTTTATATTTATTAAGAGAAGATGTAAACAATTGGTGGAGCATTTTCATAATAATTGTAGTTAGTTACATTTAAAAAATTAAAAACAAGACTGTCACTGAGTTTGGGTTTAAGATAGGAACAGGAGTTCTTCGGGAAAATATAATCGTTAGTGTAGCATGTGGTCAGCTGGAAATATTTATGTAGTAATCATGTAGACATTGAATATAGAGCCATACAAAATGATAATAACTAGTGGGAGGATGGGGAGTGGAAGTTTAAAAGATAGTAGACTTTTTTTTATAAACTTTTTTTTTTTTTTAAAGATTTTATTTATATGACAGAGATCAGAAGTAGGCAGAGAAACAGGCAGAGCGAGACGAGGAAGCAGGCTCCCTGCCGAGCAGAGAACCCGATGCGGGGCTCGATCCCAGGACCCTGGGATCATGACCTGAGCCGAAGGCAGAGGCTTTAACCCACTGAGCCACCCAGGTGCCCCTAAAGATAGTAGGCTTTTATAACTAAAAAAATAAAAAACAGCAATATAACATTGCTTTTGGAGATATGGAGTCAATGGCAAAATAAACAATTAAAAGATTTTAATGTGTTTGCCTCTGGGAAGTAGGAAAAATGGGATGGGGAAGGCACTGCTGTTTTGTGTACTGAGCCATGTAGAACTCTTTGGTTTTTTTTTTAAAAGATTTTATTTACTTATTTGACAGACAGAGATCACAAGTAGGCAGAGCAGCAGGCAGAGACTGAGGGGAAGCAGGCTCCCTGCTGAGCAGAGAGCCCAATG
>PISX010012007.1:0-62507 GCA_004024625.1 Mellivora capensis | reverse complement strand
AACATGGGGGACTAGGGGGGTAGAAAAAGAAGAAAAGAAACAAGATGGGATTGGGAGGGAGACAAACCATAAGTGACTCTTAATCTCACAAAACAAACTGAGGGTTGCTGGGGGGAGGGGGTCGGGAAAGGGGGATAGGGTAATGGACATTGGGGAGGGTATGTGCTATGGTTAGTGCTGTGAAGTGTGTAAACCTGGCAATTCACAGACATGTACCCCTGGGGATAAAAATATGTTTATTAAAAAAATAAAAAAATTTAAAAAAGGACCCTTGGGCTCTCTGTCTCATGGCCCTGACACTCCTCCTGCCTCAAGACACTAAGCGCTTTGCATTCTCTAACTCCAGGCTATTTTCCCACCTCTACCCTAACACTATCATGGCCACTCTGAGAAGACTTGGTCCTTCCTGTCACAGGTGGAAGGAGGCTCCCCTCTGTGTGCCCTTCTGCCTGCCATGCACCTGTAATGTGCATCTCCTCTCCTCACAGGCAGAGCCTCGGACTTGTCTACTCAGCTGGTGCAGTCTGCCAGGAGCTTAGAGCTTAGAGCGCTGCCTATATGAGTGCTGAGTGAAAAGTGTGTCTGTGTTCTGGCCAGTGCCAGGCAGAGACCCAGATTCAAGCAAGGGATCATCCTCTCCTGGTGTTCTCCCAGCCAAAGTGGCTCCTCTGTGATTGGTGCTACTGCCGTTAGAGTTACAGCGGTGGTTGCTGCAGCTGTCCCAGCACTACTGTCCCCACAGCCCTGCCCAGTTGTGCTGCCTCCATCAAGCTTAGAAGTTGTTTCATGAAGTTGTTTCCTTAATGCCTGGGCATGGTGGTTCTCAGCCTTAGCTCCCTTAGTGCTACTGGAATCATCTGGACTGTTTCCACAAAATAGGGATATCCAGGCTCCACCCTGGACCACTTAGTCAAAGTCTTGGAGCAGAGCTCAGGCGTCAGTACATATGGTTGTAAGCTCCCCAGGAGACACGGATGTAGCCTGCATTGACTGTACTGTGCATGTTACCGATGTCATCAGTGACTTCAGGGGGTCACTCTTGGGGGACCAAAGAATCGGGATGACTCCTAACATTGCCCATGCGAGGAACTAAAATACAACAGCACTCCACAGTGTGTTCTGATAAAGTCTGGCTCAGAAGCTTTCCTGCCCTGGACTCCATTCAAAAGGGAGAAGCTAGTATGATTTCTAGGTGGGCTTTGTTTTTACACAGTTTACACATATACCCCAATGTGCCATCACGGTGTGCAGATTTGAAAATCTCCCTGAACTTCAAGTCATCGTTGACACTCTCCTGAAGGTAGTGGTGTAATTTCCCAGCCGTTGCTTCTTAAAGTCAGCTCAGCATAAGGTTTGTTTCCTTGTTTACCGTGCAGCATTTCACCCAGCCATTCATCAACTAGCCCACCCCCAACAGCTTCCCCCTACACAACAATACCAGGTTCAGTGTCGTAATAGGAACACTTGACTGAATTTCTCCTCCCGCTTTCTACCTCTCCATTCCCACCGTCACCTCCATCCACACCCTGAGCCTCGGCGAATATGAACTGGGGTCCTGGCTTCTGCAGGGTCCACCTACCCGGGGCAGCAGCCAGTGTGCCTGGGGGATAAGCCTCACCCTGAGCTGAGAAGAGAAACCAAACGATGCCTCTGTGATGGACCCCCAGTCCCCTCAGCAAAAGGAGTTTTGCCACATGACACTGTGATGACAAATGTGTTTCAGAGCACAAAGAGATTCCCACTGTGGCCCTGATGTCAGTCTCCTGACCACAGTCCTTCACTGAGAAACAGAATGACATGGTGTGCAAACGTCTAAGATGCTGGATTCAAGGGAAGTGATGATAATTGAGCATCTTCTCTGTGCACTGGCAGAGTGAGCCCCTCGCCGGTGCAGAGGGGGAAACGTAAAACCAGGCCCCACTTCTGCAGGGGCCCCACTTTTACTTCACTGTGAAGTGAACTAGAAAGATATGCAGCTGCACAGAAGTATTTCCAAACTATGATAATAAATATAACACAGGTTTAACAAAGTACAATAAAGAACGTGAAAGAATGATGAATTCTGACTGGAAGAGAAATAGACTGGTATGTTATTTATATTTATATCTAAATAGAGTTTCTTGATTTAAAGATCTTTGAAGAGAAGCTATGTCTCTTGTCTTGCTATATTCCTTTCCTAACACACTCACAGATACACCTGCATCACAATCGTGGATTTCTTTCTTTCTTTTTTTTAAGATTTTATTTATTTATTTGACAGAGAGAGACACAGTGAGAGGGGGAACACAAGCAGGGGGAGTGGGAGAGGGAGAAGCAGGCTTCTTGCAGAGCAGGGAGCCTGATGTGGGGCTTGACCAAGGACTCCGGAATCATGACCTGAGCCGAAGGCAGACGCTTAACAACTGAGCCACCCAGGCGTCCCACAATCGTGGATTTCCTTTGAGATGACACCATTAAGAACTTGCCCTATGGGGGATGGTGGGAGGTTGGGAACTCCAGCGGTTTAAAAATAGTTTCAAGGGACGCCTGGGTGGCTCAGTTGGTTAAGCGGCTGCCTTCGGCTCAGGTCATGATCCCAGCATCCAGGGATAGAGTCCTGCATGGGGCTCCTTGCTCAGCAGGGAGCCTGCTTCTCCCTCTGCCTCTGCCTGCCACTCTGTCTGCCTGTGCTCGCTCTCTCTCTCTGACAAATAAATAAATAAATAAATAAATAAATAAAATTAAAATAAAAATAGTTTTAAAAGGAACTTCAGGCTTAGGGCATCTACAGCTAACCACCAGCAATCTGTTCAGACACGGAAACTACCAGCGTTTCCTGCCATCCCCCAAAACACATGTCTCCCAAAGGTATCCATCAAGTTTAAAATAAATCTCACTGACAAATCACCTCTTGAAAGATTAGCCATCGATACACACATATTGTTTATAAAGTACTGGAAATTAAAAGTTTTTAGTTTTATGCAATGAGACAACATACTTAAATGTCGGCATATAACCAACCCTCCTTTAGACACAATTTAAGAACAGGTGAAATGATTATGTCATAGAAATGTATACCGGTAGCCAAGAGTCAGCCAAGAGAAAGACTCAGTCTTTCATATTCAAACAGCCAGCACAGCCCAGCATCAAAGTGCCAAGTATGGCAGATTTGTCTAAATCTGTTGAAACTCTTCAAACCGTCAAGTAATAACCAAAACATAAGTAAAGATGAATTGTTCTCTAACAGGACAAGGAGACAAAAAAGGACTGCAAATCAGGGATAAGGTGCGCTGCCAGAGATGGGAACAGCATGGACAGCCAAAATATCCAACCCCGTTCCTCAGATCTTCATCAAAACATCTGCATAAGCCGGGTCCTTCTCTTGCTCTGGCTGGACTGTAGTCTCACAACTTTGTACCCGTTAACACTCAGAAGCATATGAGTGTGTGTGTGTGTGTGTGTGTGTGTGTAATGTCAAGGATTTAACAAAAAATACTCTTGCCAGACGGAAATGGGGCTGGGGCTGACTGCTCCGTATATAGAGAATCCAGGTAATGACTTGTATCCCCATCTCCTACCTATAGTTATCATGCTTTTGTATTCCTCTGTTTATTGGAATTTATATTGTAAAGTCTGCTGCATTGCCTACAAATAAATTTGAAAGCTATTGATTTCTCCCATGGGCAGAGATGATTAAGAGTTGCTTAGTTATTTTGCTACCTCGATAAAATTATAAATGGCCCTTAAAGCCTCTGGAAGACCGAATTAATTTTGTTAATCATTATATATTTTGTGTATTTGACATATTTCATTTTAAAAGACTAAGTCATAAATGCCCAGTAAGCAGAAATGGCATCTCTTAGAAAACACTGCAGCTCCTTACAACAAAACCATATAAGGAATACAGGTTAATACATCAGGATTTCTGAGATCTTGTCCTTATAAAGTATATTTTCCAACTGAACCATCCAAGGACTGAATGAGCTCAGCAGGGCCTCTAGCTCTTGTTCCAATTCAGCTGTAGGGATGATGAGATGGCATTAGGAAGTGACCTGCTTCTCAGCTGTAGATCTAACTTCTCTTAAAATAGACCTACATTTGAATTTTTAGCTTTTTTATTTACTCACTCATTCAGTCACCCAGAGATGAGAAGAAGAAGGAGGGGGAAGGAGAAGGGGCGGAGGAGAGGAGGAAGGATCCTGAAGAGTAAAGACTATTCAAAAAGTCCAGTTTTAAGAACGAGGGGTGATTTTGGATGTTTTCCCTTACCAGAGTAAACCCGGATGAGGAGGGGGAAAAAACATATTAACTCATAGGTGTCTGGAAAGCTTTCAAAAGATATTTGGAACAACCAAATCTTGGGGGAGGGGAACTTGTGAATTTAATAATTAACCTACATTATTAGAGCCACCAATTTGCTTTAACACCGATTTGTGGTTCAGTAAAACCATCTTTTAGTACGACATGCTCACTTTACAGTAAATTGGGGCCTTTTGTAGGACCAGAATGAATGACATATTTATAAACACTTACGGACCCTCAAAAAATTTCAGTATTTTATGTGATTATAGAAGTTCAAAACTAATGCAGTTTTAGTTTTATGAAACTTGGTAGAAAGAAGCACAATGTGATGCTAAAGTTCTAAAAAAGAAAACTAATCTCTGATTATAACTTATTCCCAAAGATAAACATGGCCTATTTTATGACATGGGGTCCAGAAATACGTGTTATTAGAATTGGGGCCCTTTTCTAATGCACTTAAAAAACACAGGGGTCCATCAAGGTATCTGAATAACCACCTCAGGCTCTCCGGATGAATGAACTCCACATACACTGGCTAATAGATCTCTTAGTCCGCAGGGCAGTAGTGGCCATTAGGAAGCCATGTTGAGTGAGACGCAGAGGGAACGCACAGGAGACTAGAGAAGCCGTTATGATGACAGCCAATGGCAGGGATTGAGGCCGTGGCAGGGCTGAAGGCTCTCATTCTCTGGCCTAGTCTCGTCTCTAATCTTTCATATACAATTCCTCAGTAATATGATTTAAAAGAATTCCCCTACTTCACTAAATTAAGAATTCTCTCTCTTTCTCTCTTTTACTATTAGATACATATGTGTATAGGGTGGGGGAATGAATATAATAAAAAAAAACTAGTAGCCCATTTAATTCTGAATACCCATAAATACTTCCTTATATGCAAATTAACTCTGAATACTTATGCACACTTTTCTGAAAACTTTAAAGATTAAAATGTTTAAAACTCTTATTAACACCAAATACTATTCTTCCTATCTTTCGTGATTTTTTTCCCCCTGGGCAATAGTTATATGTTTACTGGCACCAAATGTCTCCATTTAGTGGAATACTGGGAAACCTTCAACAGGAACTTAAGTACAGCTGAGTAATGATGGTTCCTGACCTCAAGAAGCTCACCATCAAATGCACGGTAGAGTCACAGAGCAAACAAGGGCACTGTACTGTCTGTGGTAATAGACTATGGGCAATAGTCCAGTGAGGGTAGGGGAGGAGGAGGGGGAGGGGGAGAGAGGCAGCAAGGAGAGCTGTCTGGAGGAGAACGTGCATGACTTATCTCGAAGAGTATATGTTATTATTAATTATCCAAGAAGAGATCAAATTTCTTTTCCCACATCCATGTTCCCTGGGTTCTGGTCTTGACTCCCTTACCAGCCTTGCCTCTTCCTACCTCTCTCCTAACTTCAGGCATTTTCAGCTTCTCTTGCTGGACCAAGGACCATTGGGATGCTCTGCCCTATGCCTGGAGTTTCTCCTTGGACCTGGCTAATTCTTGCCCATCCTTCAAAGCTCAGCTCACATATTAGTTCCTCAAGCAAGCCTTCCTTAAGTGATTCTGCTGTGCTCCCCAGCACCTACACTCAGACTTTGTTGCATTTGTCATCGTTTCCATTAATAATGAGTTGTCTAATTGGCTGTTTGCTTTCTGTTTTCCTTGCAAAAACATAAGCTCCATGAAAGCAGGAACCCATGCATAACCTTTTAAACTCTGTCTGAACACTTAGCATAAGATAATATACAAGTTAGACATTCAACAGCTATTTCGTGGTAGAACCATCTAGACAAGAGATGGTACAAACTTGAACTAGAGCAGTGGGAGGTGGGATAAGAAGAAATAACTGGAAATAACTATAAGACACACATGAGTACAGGGGCCATTTATGTAACGGCAGAGGAAGGACAGGAAAAGGAAAGGATAATTCGTGGATTTACTGTCTCACTTACCACTTGGCTTGCAATCACAGAAAGTAGTGCCTTATGCCCCTCTGCACTGTTTCATTGAAAACATACTTCACAGCAATTTACTTATTGCTTTTTGATGTTTCACATGGATATTTAAGAGTATATAACTGCATATAACTATATGCAGTCATATACTAAAAGTTGAGTGTTTAGACTGAAACATCCTATCTTCTCTTTGGTCAGACTCAAAGATTTGGTGACCCAGCAACCTCCTGGTTGTGACTAGTCATAGCAAAGAAATTCGTGGTAATGATGCGTGGCATGGAGAGGACTTAGAGCAATGCCCAGTGGGAGTGCTCCCTCTCACCTTACCCACTCGCCCTGTCCCTGCTTTCTTCCCTCACTGGGCCACCCCCGACCTCTCTGCCTCGGGGAAAGCTAAACTGTGAGGCTGTGACTTTGTCTGAAATGTGGAATGGGGTCAATGCCATCTCTTACCCTGAGTTTCACGTAGAGGGCTTGTACTTTTTCCTCTCTCACCCTCAACCTCGGGGCCCTCTCAACCAAGAATGAATACAAAATGGGATCATCTAAAGTCTACCATCGTTTATTATGTTAGTGTGCAAGGAAAGACTGAATGAAAGTTGAGCCCAGCAGCTAATGCGTTACAATGCGTTTTCAAGTATCTCAAGTATTTCTTCCCAAACCATACCTTTTCACCTCCTACTCTAGTATTTGCATGCATATATGTATATATCCATACATGGGAATATATATCCGTCCTTGTCTCTTATGGGCATTTTGGGTCAGGAACTTAAATCCCAAGTAAAACTGTCTTTGGAGGAGCAACTTTTCACCTAATGGATGATTTTTCCAAGTTTTTGCAGTCTGCCCCATGATCCTGGAAGGAATTTTGGTAAACATTTACATAACTGGAGAAATATAGCAATTATGAGGCTTATTTCCTTAAGTGGAAGAAATCTGACTAGCCTTTCAGAGCCTTAGGTAGAACCACAGTTTACTTAAGTGGAAGGAATGTGTGTATTTGACCCAATTGATAAAGAAACCCTGGAATGTTCCTAAATCCCAGAATGACTTTGCTCCAGAGACAGAGAAATCACATTGAATTGTTTGATCTTATCTATCAGGTCTATCAACTGAGAGCCACCTGGGGCTGATTCTTACTCCACTTTGTTTCTTTTGTTATTGCTACCCACCCCCTTTGGCTCCCCCACGAATGCTTCCTCACGTTGTCTTTTGTCCTAATATTCCATATTTCTTACTGCAACATGCCATGCCCAAAAAGGCTACTGATCTTCGTCATCCAGAGCTCTACACAACATCCGGGCTGAGGAGCTACCACAATCATTGACCTGGAGTCACAATCACATGCAAAGTTGTGTAACTCTGTCTGTGGGTCTAGAGGCAGACCTGGTGCCAGAGCTCCACTTGGATTATTAAGGGATGAGAGTCAAGGTTCATGTTACTTAACAGTAGGTCCCTTAAGTACAAAATCATAGTGATTCACCTCCCTTACACAGTTCAGCGTGCACTTGGCACACATTGGTATAGAACACTACTGTTCTCTTAGACAATGCGCCCTGACTTTGGAGGAGCGTAGCATCTCAAAATTCCCCCATCTTTGACTTAGCTCCACTGATGCAGCAAGTTCCAAAGATCCTGTTTGCTCCAGGTTAACCCTGCTGGAAAGTTCTGTTTTCCCTGATCTTGAGCCAACAGCAAGGAGTTCAGAGTGTTTGTTGAGGTAGCGATCACTACTCATGTAAAATCAGAACAGTATTCCAGATGCCTCCACTTGTTAAGACGGCCACTATAGAGAAATGCAATGCAAATTATCAAAACGACGTGGGTGTGACAACCTCCTTCTTGAACCACTGAATCCTCAGACTTCCCTCTTGTGATTTCTCTTTCCCTTCAAGGCTCGTTTTACTTTATGTTGTCTTGTTTCATTAGGATAAGGGTATTCCATGTAAGTTTGCTTCACGGCCCTTCTTTCCAGGTCCCCAGCATAAGCCAGCAATGGGATTTAGAGTCAAGTAGCTCGTGGGGGAGTGGGGAATTGGGAGCACACTGGGGCCATGGCCAACTCTGGGCGGTTTTGCCTGTACCTTTCACTGCCATCTCTTCAGCTACGCTGTACATCCCCCAAGGAGGTGGGGGGGGGACAGAATAATGATGTAACCAAGGAAAATCAAATTATTCTCTATTATGTGGGTATATACATATATATAAACATATATACATATATATACACATATATACATATATATACATATATATATATGTATGTATATATATATATATATCTCCCCATAGATATGGTATCAGGAAATGTGTGTTTGATGTTTTTGCAAATAGACCCAAACAAAGGGGTAGTAAAGGATAGTGACTTCCAGATGATAGTCTCATTGGGATACAGAATAAACAGAAGGTGCTGCAGCTCCCCAACATTCATATGGAGAATGAGCCTTCACACTGCTTCTCTAGCAGGAAAGGTAAATATTAACTCATCCATCCACCTTCCATTGTCCACTTGCTACTCTGAACATATTCAGTGAAGACAATTGCCCTTTTCAATAAAGTTGATACCCCAAAACTAGCTGCTAGGTGATCTGCCTGCATTGAAATCCAACCTTTAAAAGCTAACTAGCTCTCACCAAGACCAAACCAAGACCTTGCAATGCCATGTCCCAACACTTAACTAGTGACACTCGAGGTTGGAGAAGGGGATTCATGAAGTGACCCTGGTAAACCACTCAGAAAGAAGAAGGAAATATTGAATACATCCCGGAGTTTTGCTTCGCAAGTTGTAAGGCAACTCATATTTCTGGAGTTCTTTACAAAAGACCAGACAATCAGACCAGCGATCTCAGGTTTCCTTTTTCTTAAGAGAAATTGCTTTTTCTCAGAACCGTAAAATCTCGGCATGGGCAAGGACCTTAAAAGCCATCTAGCCCTATGCTTTATCCAGTGCACAAACTGCCTCTTCGTCACACCCGAGAAGGGGTGCTCACTCTCAGTTTTAGCCACTCCGGCAACAAGGAACTCAACTGTATCACATTACCCGTTCCATTTTTGGACAAGTCAAATTGATGAAAGTTTTTTATCCTGTATGATATTGGTTAAGACTTTAGATGCCATAAGCATTAAAAAGATTATGGGGCTCTCTCCTGTTCAGGTGATTCGTAATTCAAAAATTTAAAACATTGAACTGTAAAATAAGGGAAGAAAATTTAGTTCAAAACTGTCTTATAATGAAAAAAAATTAAATCTCAAATGCGAAGCTTTTTTTTTAAACACCATTCTTTAATTTCCTTTTAGTCTCTGATGCCCTGCTTTCCCATGTCCCGTGCTCATGCTTAATTTGGTAATGGAATTCATCATGGCTCCCTTTGTCTTCCCTTCCTCAAATTAAACATTCTTCTCTTTACTATTGCTCAGAGATCATGGTTTCCAGATTTTTTTCACCTTTCTCTTCTAGTTATGTTCCAATTTATCAATGTCCTTTTTTTCTACTCTCACTGTACCTGGCCTGGCTTGCACACTGACCACCCCTGCTCGAGGCATGATACTTCAAGAAATGCCCTCCCCAGTATGGACGATCACAGTCAAGCAGTAATCCACTGACTGTGTATTTAACTAAAAACCCCTAACTGGCACTTTTAAAAGTATTCACCCTTATGTTCTATGGAACATTTTTGCAAATTAGGAAGGGACACCCTCTCTGGATGGACACAGTCTTACTTTTGCCCTCAGCCAAGGATGCCTGTATGTAGGATATAACCCGCTTAACCTTATCAGTTGGTTTGCAATCTGCCCACCTCTCCTGTGTTTGCGTTGTTAATTTTCTAGAACTAAGGTCAGCTTCATATATCTCCCTTTTACTTTTTTATCATGCTAGATTTGGCCCATTGTCCTATCCTGTCAAGCTTGGGTTATTTTGGATTCCAACACATTGGCCCTCCCATCCAGTTGCAGAGTCATGGAGAGACCAGACCCCATGTTGCTTCATCTGCTAGTCCAGCAGCCCTATCAAAAGGAAGTGAGGTCCCTCACAGGAGTGCTTATTCATCTCACTCAGACTTAAATGATCACCTCTTCCCTTTCTGTGGGCTCAACATGACAATCTTTTCCAAAGTTTTGTCAGTATTAATATCAAATTGTCTGCTTTGTAGTCTGTAGAGTCTATATTCCTTTCCCTTTCTGAGAACTGGGCCATTTTCCTATCCCCATCCAGTCTCAGAGCACATCTCCTGTGCCCCACGGTTCCTTAAGCATCACTGACAGTGATTTCCAATTGAAATTGCACACAGCCAAGGGCAGAGGTCTCCTGAAATTTCTTTTGAAGTAATGTAACTGGGGATTTTTACAAATAAATGGAAAAATGGCTATGAAACATGGTTTGTTTGGTTTTTTTTTTTACTGCCGTTTAGAAGTTGTTTTATTCACCTTTTTCAGGAAGGGCAAATTCTTATCTTTTAGCTTAATGCAGATTTTTTTTAATGAAACAATAAAATCCCAGCAACCACCACAACTGATCTTTTAAAAATATATATAATTTGGTTTTCCTTTTCATTTTACCACATTTTTTTTCTCACATGGGAACCTCAAACTATTAAAAATGTAATTAATATCCCATTCTGTACATGGATTAGAACTTCAGTATAGAAATCTTATTTGTAATTTTATATAATTGTATAGTTATAATTTTAGAATTCCATTACCAATGAATTGTTTTTCTTATCTATAATTTAACTGTTACCAGAAAGAATAGAATCTACCAAATTCTTTACATCAATCCTGTATCAGTAGATGAAAAAATCCAGTTTCTACTTAGCATTGCTTGTGATTGGCATAGAGAAAAATGTGGTAGAGATACTTTTTTCCCCTTATATGAGCTCTTTCAGGTTTTAAAAGTATTATATCTATAGAAAGAAATCATTTCAACCAGAAAACTTTTATTTTCCACACTTAGGTTGCCAAAAACCAAATCATCCTTCCCATCTTCTCAGTTCTCTGATTACCCGAGTTGCCTAAATAAGAAATTGCAGGCATCTGCCAGCACCTTATATAGTCAAAGATTTCTTGGCTAATTCCATTCCCACAGAGACTGCCCATTTAGTGGCAGCAAGAAGCCAAAGGAATAGATGTGCATTCAAACAGGGAGGGATATTTCTTCTCCCAAGTTGATCTGGGTGAGCCCTCAATCCTAACCTAGGACTGAAGAGGGAAAATAGACTACCGTGACTAGGATAACTGGAAAAGACTCATGAATTGGGACAGAACTGAATAAGGGAGAAATTATATTTGTACCCTCATCAACCCAAGTAATTAAAGGTAATTACTGTTACTACTACTAATAATGCTATCAGCCAACATTTTTTGAGTACTTAACCTGTCCCAGGCACTAAGCTAAATTCACCACATTTTACAAGTGTGATCCTAATAAATTCTCATCATGACACTATTGGGAAGGCACAAATATATCTCCATTTTAAGACTTTCTCAAGATGAGAAAGTCGAAGCAATCAAGAGGTTTGGTTAAGATCATACGACCAGTAAGGGACAGAATCCGAATTCAAACTTGTCATGACCCTGTGCTTTCTACCACTTTCTATTCTTTGTGAAACTCAGAACTAAGAAGTTTTTCTATTTTGACAATAGACCCCAGGTAGAGAGAATGGAATCAACCATGACCACCTCTAACCCTAATAAGGTAGAAGTTGCTCTTACTAGTTTTTCAGTTGACTGTTTCTAATAAATATAATAAGAAACCAGAGGTGAATTTCTTAGAACAAAAGTCGAAACCTTGACCCAACTCCATCCAATTTGGCCATTTCCAGCATTCCAGTCCCCACACTCCACCGATGGGAGATAAATGTTATCCTGCATCCCATGTTCATAATTCCCTCAGTTCCTTTTCAAGTAGTATTTCAGCATGTACATGCACCTCTTACTTTGAGTATATATTTTGAGTTCAGTTGTTTTTAACTTTGATTCATCTATGTTATTTCATGTCTCTGTAGTTCCCTAACTTTGACTCCTGCCCAACAGCTATCACATGAATATTCATTAACCCACAGTCTTGGTGGGTGCTTGAGCTGGATCCTGGGTTTTTTGCTGTTATGAACAATGAAGTTACATATTTTTAAATACATGTCTCATCCATATTGATACATAAGTTTCCCTTGAGTATACACCCAGGAGCAGAATTGCTTGGGGAAAGGATACATACTGTTCAAATCCAAGAGATAACGTCAAACTATTTTGCACTGATGTGCTCTCACCAAAAGCATGGAGGTCCTGTTTTGACCCTCGTCAATTCCACTCCTTGATAATACCAGACTTTAAAGTTTCTGTCAGTCATCTGAGTATAAAATAGTATTTGTTGTGGCTCGAACTTGCCCTGATCATTAATGATGTTGATCATCTCTTCATTTGTGTGTTGGCTAAATATTTCTCTTACTCTGTAAGACTCTGACCCAAGGGCCATATCTTTGCTGGAGAAATTGCCTTCATTTTAGCCTTGGCTTTGGAAACTTTAGAGTTAATTCCAGATCATAATCCCATTTTACCACCGAAAAAGTGCTTCAGGATTGATTTACCGCCTTTAAATTTTTCTAATGTCTTTTCGTTAAAACTCATCAACCTATTTATTTATGGTTATGTATTTATACCTATAATCAAATTCACAGGACTTTTTACATAGTTTAATTATGTTGCAAAGAATCCTTAGTTTTTAGTACCAAATTTCCCAAAAGCACACGAATTTCTAGGGGCCAGCAACAATCACTATTAAATGTGCCACATTTCAAAGGCATGGTACCTGCTTCAAAGGCCAGCTTGCAAAGGCTAACAAGTAGAGGAGAGCTTTTGCCTTTATAAGGATGTCATAAACAGTCTTTCATTTGACAGGAAGTTGTCATACAAATGCTATTTAAAGTCTGGGGATATTTAATGGAACCCTAATCACTATTCTTTATAGTTCCAGGTGCTAGTATCCACAACTATTGTCCAAAGTAAAACAGAAACAAATCCGGTAGCAGGAAGCCAGAGCCCACTCTAAAGGCACCTGTTGCAATGGGAATCACAAGCAGTGCTTGCAAAACAATGCATATGGATGCCAGCAAGAGAGCAGCCAGTATAGCCACTAGCCCTGCCTCAGGAACACAGAAGGGGAATCACAACTCTGCCTGCTGCCCCCAGTGCCTCAAGTGGCTCTGAAAGCAAAGGAAGAAATGGGGCGGAGGGGATGACATATGTAGTAATAAACAGGACACAACTAAAAGGGAAAAAGTGAGTAAGGAAAGAGAGACTTCTAGCAAATAGCCAGATTTTTTTCATTTTCCCACAGATGCCTATAAAACTCTTCTTACTACAAAGAAGCACAGTGGGGAGACAGTGCAACAGAGAGAAACATGTAGAAGAAGTTTGAAATGCCCTGAATAGGAAAATTGGACTTGAACTTGGAGAAACAGATAAAATGTCTCTGAAGTTAGTGTAATTCAGTTTTTCCTTAATGATCTTGGGTCATTAATATGGTCCAATCACTGTTACTTTCTCTCATCCAGTAAGAAGGCTCAAGCCTGTTAATGATCACCTGGCTATTTTGGGAGTCCCCAGGTATACATAATCAAGTGTGGTCTGAAAATTGGTAGGTTACTGAATGCAGATATACTCCTTTCTTTACTCCTAACCAGGGCCCCATGACCTGGATATCACAGGGCACCTTGACCATCTCTACTGAGCATCTTAGATTCATCAGGTGCTGCTGCTTTTTCTGCTGTACATTGTCTGATTCAATAGACACTGTTCTCAATTTCACTGGATCTTTAAGGGACTGAGGTTAATTTAAGCTCTGAAGTGGAAGAAAACATCCCTCTCTAAATGTCAAAATCTTTAAAACTCTTAGTAGGAAATATAGTTTTAGACTTCCAAGTAATAAAGAATTTAAAGCACACAACATGCTAACTTTTGAAAGCAAAAAAGGCCTAAATTTGACCTTATTAAAATTAAGGAACTGAAATTAAGAAATTTATGAAGGGCCACCTTAAAAAGAATGAAAAGACAAATTAAAAACTGAAAGAAGATATCAGAAACATACACAACCAACAAAGGATTAGTATCAAGAATATATAAAGGAGGTCAATAAGCTAAGAGAAAAACAGAAACAACTCAATAGAAAAACAGACAAAAGATATGATCGATCACTTCACAGTAGAGGAACTGCTTCTGGCCGATAAATACATGAATGGATGTTCAACTTCAGCTCAGGGAAATAAAAATTCAATGTCACAGTGGAATATTGTTTTATATCTACTCGACTGGCAATAATTAAAGAGTCTGATAACAAATCATGCTGAGGAAGCTATATCTGCAAAGCATTTTTTAAACATTACTGGCTGGAATGTAAGTCAGTAAAGCTATTTGCAGAATGTTTTGGCATTAGGTCCTAATGTTAAACATTCTCATACCCTGCAATCCAGCTGTTTCATTCCTAAGCATATATTCAAGAGAAATTCTAAACATGTTTATCAGGAGATATATACAAGAGTGTTCATGGTTCACAATAACAAAAATCTGGAAATAGCCCAAATGCCCATCAGTGAGAGAGTAGAGGAACAACCTGTGATAAAGTCATGATAAGATATGAAACAGAAGGTAATGAACATGCAACAATATGGATGAATCTGAAAGATTACCTAAGGCTGACACTATTCTATATAAAGTAAAAAAAAAAATAAAAATTATGCTACTGAGGAATATGTAGAGATTAGCTGAAAGAATATAAAAAAGGATAGCAAGAGATTAATGAGTACAGCATTTAGGATGTGGTTACCTCACAGAGGAGGAAGCAAAGAATAAGATTGTGGAGGACCACTGGCTAGATGAAAGTTATGAGTATTAGGTTCATGAATGATTACTGCATTTTAAAATTAATTAAATAAGTGTCTCACAGAGACAATGATTCATTTGTGTCATGATCCAAGGATTATGTTTAATCCAATTCTAGACCAAAAAAACCCCTTCTGTCCTTTTTTAATTATACATTGTTAGTTATGCAACAAAGCAGTGCCCAGAATCTTCTAAAAGAGAACTTGAAATCATTTACTTGAGATCTTCTCACCTTCAACCTCATGGGAACAGAAGACACAGTGGGGCTGGAAAGAAAGCCCTCTTTGATCAATAATTAATGCACACTTAGGACTCTAGCCAAGCTTGCTGTGCTGAGCAGCAATTTCTGTTGGATGAGCTCTCCATCAGGAGACTTCTGTCCCTGGCGATCATGGAAAAGGACCCACCCCTGGACAGGCATGTTCAGAAGGTGTGAATGCAAGAGTTCATCCAACTGACCTCATCACACTGCACTATGAGTGAGAGAAGAGCCGGAGGAGCAGAGAACCAGGTCTACCGAATAAAAGACCCATTGTGGGTGAATCATTCTCTAGTCACTGGCCATGCTTCAGTTTTCACATGGTTCATTTTTTAAGCAACCCTTTTATTGACCTTATAAACCACCAAGTCGAATGTATTATTTAGGAGAGGCACTTGAACAGAAACTCTCCTGGTGTCTTGACTGGAAAGAACAGATAAGCCCTGTTTGTCATGGGACAGCAATACTTTGCCCTGAGAAAGCTTATCGCCCACACCACCCAAAAATTTGTTTCCATGTGCTCTTAACAAAAACAAAACAAACAAACAAAAAAGAAATAGTTACTGTGAGATTTATTTCTGTCTATAAAAATAAAAATTTCAAATACTGGGAAAAGTATAAAATTTAAATATTAAAATTATCCATTAGCCCTCAGTATGAAGGAAAAAAAAGCTCTAGTTATCATCCGGTTTCTTTTATTCCTGTTGTTATTTTTGTTTTTCTTAATTTATGCACACACATTTTTTTTGTTTGTTTTTTGGGGGTTTTTTTTTTTTTTTTGGCCTTTCTGTGCTTTCCACCCCCTCTAATATTCAGATCACATTGTTTTGTATTCTGCTTTTCCTTTAACTTAACAATATATTATTAGCATTTCATTTGTCATTATTCTTAGGAACACAACTCCTAAAGAGTGCATAATAATTAGGCCATGATACAATCTATCACATTTTATTTAATTATTTTCCTGTTGTTGAATCTCTGTTGTTTTCTCAGTATTATATCATAAGACGCAGGGCCACATGACTATGTATACTTGCACCTAAATCACTGTATACATCTCTTACTATTTCCTTTGGATATATTCCTAGAAAGAGAATTTCTGGATCAAAGCGCTTTTTTTAAGGCTTTTAAATATATATTCAAAATTGTCCTCCAGAAAGCAATATTTATTTATATCCCTACCAGCTGCGAATAAAGTTCCTCACAACACAGAGCATCATAGTCTTTAAGTTTCTGATAATTTGATAGGAGAAAAATGATATCACCGATTTGGTGTACATTTTTCTGGTGATCGATGACTAAATTTGTGATGTTTATTAGTCATGTGAGCATTTTTTTTCAGTTAACTGTTTAATAGTTTTACTTGATATATTAGTATTTTCATATTTTTGTATTGATTTATAAGTCTTTTATATAATGATGGTAACATAGTCTGTTGTATATGCTGCCAATATTAAATGCTTTTTTGCTATTAAAAGTCAATTAATATTTTTTACAGACATACAAAGTTTCTAAAGGTTCTTTACATTGTCAAATGTAAGAATCGTCCCTTTGAGGCTTCTTCTTCTTTTTTTCTTAGAAAACTTATTTTCATGAAATCAAATAAGTAAGAACCTATATTTTCTTTCAGCTGCTTAATAGTTTTATTTGAGTGTATAGCTATGTTATCTATCTTTATCTATTTTATGTAAATTACATAAGAATCTAACAGGTTTTTTATTCAAATAATTAACCAACTGTTCTGACATCATTTTTTAAATATTCTTCAAAGTGATTTGGGATGTCATCTTTATATATATTACATGATCTTTTATGATATGATCTATTTCTAGACTACTTGATTCACCAAGCAGTCTATACTTCTTATCAGCACCACACTGATTTACATATTACAGCTTTAGAATACAGCTGAATATGTAGAGAGTTCCCCCTCATCTCTTACAACTCTCTTCCTTTCTTCAAAAGCATTTATTCTATTTTTCCCATTTATTCTTCCAGATGAGATCTGTTCTCTATTTTAAATTGGCAAACGACTATGAACTACAAATAAGAAAAAGGATCAAAATGCAGATTAAGACAGAATAAAATTTATAATCATGCTATATTTACAAGGTGAGTTAATTTTGTTTAAATAGAGATTTTTTTTCCTTTTATTTGGATATACACTAGGCTAACTATCAATTGTTGATATATACTAGAATTAGTTATTCATTACCTATGTTAATGGAGTAGACTGGCATGTTTTAATAAAAATATTACCAAAACCACATTTTAGTTAATTTCTCGGACTTCCTTCTTCTTGAACTTTTCACCACTGCACTCAGAAAAAGCCAAAGGGAAAGCTTCATACTTTTTTTTTTTTTTTAACATGCTTTTGCAAAGGTGACAAAAAATCCCAGACTGGCTGGTGATGTATCCAGAGACCCGCTCAGACCTATATAATCTTCCCACTGGAACACAGTGCCCAAAAAGTCAAGGGCAGAAACTGTAAAGCTATCTATCAAATATAGTATAGTATCATTTCATATTCTTTCCTTTAGAATTACAAAAATACAAAATCTGAGAATAAACTGTAGCACTTCAATTGCAAAATCATTGTTGTAGTAAAATACAAAATTACAAAATGAGTAGAATCAATGAGGCACTCCCTCTACAAGGAAGGAATCCCTTCTACAACATTCCATGGTGAATGGTCATTTTTTTTTAAAGATTTTATTTATTGATTTGACAGAGAGAGATCACAAGTAGACAGAGCAGCAGGCAAACTAAGACGGGGAAGCAGGCTCCCTGCTGAGAAGAAAGCACAATGCGGGGCTCGATCCCAGGACCCTGAGATAATGACCTGAGCTGAAGGCAGATACTTAACCCACTGAGCCACCCAGGTGCTCCCAATGGACATTTTCTTTTGCACAAACATTTAGTGACGGGAAACTTTCTGAGCAACACCCAGATGCTGGAGTGAAAACCTAAAAATAGAAACTTCAACCAAGTGACCCCAAATTTGCTTAAAGGCAGTTGATGGCCTGTGATCCAAAATAACTCTCAAAGTAATTGCCAATGTATTTAAGGACATTGCAATATCAGGGGTTCCAATATAGAAACTGGGGGATGAGAAAAAATGCAATTGCCACCATGAATAATAACAAATATTTCAGCAGCACAGACCACAAGTAAGGTTCTGAACAAGACATGGAATTCAAGGAACCCAAGACAGAGGCCTTGCCCTTGAGTAACTAACGATCTAATTAAGTGGTCAAGGCACGCACACAGTAGTAACACAAGGTCATGTGGAATCGATGCCAAACAAGTTATTAGAAGAAATAAATCTTCACTCTCTATGTTTTGTGAACAAATTCATTTGTGGTTCCAGTTTGCTTCCAACCCTCACTTTCCTTTCACCTAAATATTCTGATTTTTGTATTTCTTCAGCTTTGCTGAATTACGTGAATCTTAGTCAACCATTTCCCTTTCTTTAGAGACAAGGTGAAGGTAAGGCTAAAAGATCCCAGACAAGCTGTTACAAGCCGGGATACAAACCGCTCATCCATCAGATTCTATGTAGTGGCCCCTCTGGCTCCAGGCAAGCTCCAAAGCTCTAGCCTCCCGGTAGCCTGTCTTCACGAAGTCATTCCTCACCAACATCAGACCCCATAGCAGCATTAAATATTAACCCCATTGCTCACAATTCAGTTCTGAGGAACTGCATTAAGACTAAAACCGAGTGGGGCACCTGGGCTGGTCAGTCAGTTCAGTGTCCGATTTCTGGTTTCGGCTCAGGTCATGATCTCAAGGGCCGTGGGATCAAGTCCCACGTCATGCTGCTCCCTCAGCTCACAGTCTGCGTGGGACTCTCTACCTCTCCCTCTGCCCCTACTCCCACACTCTCTCTCTCTAAAACACATAAATAAATCTTAAAAAAAAAAGGGGGGGGGCAACCAAAAACTAAAACAGAGTAATCTACACAAAAAAATCAAGCAGGCCTCTCAAAACACTTGAAGTCAGACACATGAACACTTGCGGTGAGCATAGCACCAGGGTCATATAAAGATGCTGAATCACTGCCTCGTTCCCCGACACTATTGTAACATTGTGTGTCAACTGTACTGAAATTCAAAACTTTCCAAAAAGCAAATCAAATCAAACCACACAGGTGAAAATGTGGCCATGCAGCTTCTTGAAACTTTACTGGATCTCATTTGCTTCTGATTCATTATTTTACATTTTCTAAAAGGATCTGTACTTCTTCGATGTGTCTGACATTCACGCTGGCCACAAATCAATACCAAATGAAAGACCTCACTTGCTACCTCGTCCCCGGCCTACTAAAATAGTGCTGTCTGATCAGGCATCTCCCTGCAGGAAACAGGCCTTCCTACGCAGGAAGCACAGGAAAGAGGACTGGAGACAGCAGTCCCAGCGGCTTTTTTGCCAGAAAGGACAAAATGGCTCTTCTGGCAACTCCTGACTCAGGAAATCACTGAATTAAGTAGTCAATCTGCAGAGTAATTTAGCATGTCATCTGCTTCCTGGCAACAGATATTTGGAAGCATTTATATTTTATTTCAACTCTTGTCACCAGCAGGGTTAGAACGCCTTGTCTCTGAGGACCTCAAGGTCAGAGACTTTCCTGTAGTTTCTACCGGGCCACTTTTTTGGGTTCTTCCTCCACTTTTCAGGCCCCAGCAGTCTGCCCTCCCCTTTGATTCCTGTCTGGATCAAGCAAACCCTTGTTTTCAGAGCTAAATATAAGTTGTCTGGGAGCTGGGGGGGGGGGGCAGTGAGTGGAGGCCTGGGCAGGTGGGATCCCTGGAAAATGGACTTTGGAATGTTCAGAGGAGCGAAGATGCCGCTGTCCACCCAGGAAGGACCCGGACAAGGCTCGCCGGCCGAGGGAGGGAAGTGGCCAAGATGTGCATACCGTGGGCTCTTGTTCCCACTTCGTCATGGGCTTTCTGTGTGATGTAGCTGGTGCCCAAAGCTATACCTCTGCGGTGTGTCCCAAATCAACATAGCCCTAACCACGCACACGGGGGAGGCTGGTAAGCCCGGGCTGGGGGTTGGAAGAATCTGTACATGGATGGAGCAGCTTCTTACAGCTGGTGAACACATGTAACCACAAAGTACGAAAAAGCAAAGCTTATAAAACATAAGTGGCAGGACCATGTAATTCTTACTGTCCACAGACATGTGTAGATCTTTACTATTTGGGATAATAATGGTGAGATCCAGATGAGGGAAGGCATCAAGAAGGTAGTGATTCCTACCTGGGATAGCGGTCACTTTGGCTCCTCTCTGGGCAGGGGCTTCCTGTGGCTTCAGCAACAGCACCCAGGAAAGTGGGTCTCCATGTCATGAATGGCAGAAATGAGATCTCAACCACAGACTCATGAAGCACTGGGTTTGAAGTGTCCCAGCTTCCAGACCCCTATCTTCCAGAAAACGGCTAAGCCGAGACTGCGTGGGGCCTTCCAAATGCATTATTGCCTTTGGTTCTGGTGGCAATTCTGTGAGATCTATGGAATGATCCCATTTTACAGATAAGACTTAGATAGGCTAAACAATGTATACAGAACTCAAGGAGGCAAGAAGAGGTGGACTGGGCTTTTCCATCAGGTCCTCTCATCACCAAAGGCCACTTCCTTTTCATTGGACAATGCTATCTTCCCTGTACTGTTTCTATTAGCCTCTGCATATCTGACCTTTCTAATCTACAAAATAGAGGTTATGATACCTAATACTGACACTGCTAAAAAGATCAAAAGATATTACATATACAAGGGTCCTGTGCAGAAGTGCAGATTGTGATTCTAATAGTAATTCCCTGCAACAACCTTTAGGTCTCTTTCATACCTCCAGCCTCGTTATTACTAACACATGGGGGAAGTTTATACTAGGCCAGGAATATGAATCTTGTTCAGTATATAGCTGAAATCGCACTTTGCATTTTATTAACTTTAAGAAATTTACATATTTTAACCTAAATCAACCAGAATTTGAGGTATTTCATCTCAAGAGCTATTATAGATAGCCCATTCTATGTTAATCATTTATTTCCCTTCAGTTTATTGCTTCAAAGTTCTCACTGGAAAACTCAAATGTGCTTAAACAGTGTCATATTCCTTAAGAAAAACCTAGCATGGAAATCAGATTATGACTAGTTATGATTTCCAATGCATGTGCAAATAATCAAAACAGGATCCTAACAAAATTGAGGGAAATGTCCTTACCCTCATTTTCTTTGAATTTTCTGTGGTCGTTACCTCCCCAGTAGGGAGGGAATAGTAACACATCGCCAGACCTACACTGACTGACCTTCAGGAAACAGGAATAAAATATAAATTAAGACTGTTTATGTAGTCTTACAAACAATTTGTTATTCAAATTCGCTAAAAGGGATATCCATTAGGCACACCATCCTAAAAAGCTTTCTATTAAGAAATAAATTCCAGAGTTTAGCATTTCAAAACTACATAATTTGAATGCATTTTTGAACGATCCAATGGAAAATAAGATTGATTCCACATGTGCAGAGCTTGTAAATAGCTCAGTAATTCCTTCGCTGTTTCCAGACACAAACTAATGACCTCCTTTTCTTGGTAGAAAATTAGGGTATTTTTTCAGGGTCAGGGCAAGAATGGGGGGAGCAAGGACTATAATGGAAAAATGTAATTCACCCAGGACTGCAGGGCAGCATTAGGGATTATGTAAATCTTTTCTTCACAGGATATATTTCCTGTGAAGAGAAAAGCCCCCCACAGTTTCAAGGATTAGCACACAGCCGCATAACAAGCTAATATTTTTGTCTTGTTTTATAAAAAAAATCTTTGAATTAGCTTGTGTGCATTTATAATACTGACAGAAAATAGTAGTTTCAGGGAAGGGCACTAAATAAATAGATGAACAGGATTCGCCTTACATAAAAATACTTCCCTGTTCAGGAGTTATTTGCCTTTTCTGGTTTTAAAACTCTTTCATTGGAGAAATGCCAGATCATGAGAGAGAGGGTCCGAACACCTGGATTTCATCCAGATTTTGTGATCTCTAAATCATCTTATGCCTTTGAGTAAATCCCAGCAGCGCTCTCTCTACCACGTGCCTTCCAACTTAGAATATCCTACCACCCACGTTCTGAGACGTTGAGTTGATAGTGATTATTTACGGGCTCGCTTTGAGGTTTAAGTGAGTAATACCTAATATGTTAAGCACAGAAACATGCCAGGGTGTGATAAATATACAATAAAACTTCATTTTGGGTTTTGCCATGATTATTATTTAGACAATGGGTACTAACTAATGGGACCTTCCCGTTTCAACTTCACGGCCATGTCACTTAAAGGCAATCAAAATGGAACTAATTATCCTGTCTCCTCAGATATGAACCCACAAATATCATTGAACTCTTTTCCATTTACTCTCTAGCATCCAAGCTCATGTATCATAATCAGCCAGTTTAATTTTCTTTATTAAGAGAGACCAGCAGGGACACCTGGGTGGCTCAGTCAGTTAAGTGCCTGCCTTTGGCTCAGGTCATGATCTCAGGATCCTGGGATTGAGCCCTGCATCGGGCTTCCTGCTCAGCGGCGAGTCTGCTTCTCCCTCTACCTCTGCCTACTGCTCTGCCTACTTGTGCTATCTCTCTATCAAATAAATAAATAAAATCTTAAAAAAAAAAAAAAGGCCAGCAGACTGCTTCAGTGTGGAAACATTCCCCCCAGTCTCCTGGGGTCCACAGATGGCCTCTTGGTAATGATTTCCTCTTGTCACTTTTAAAGAAGATGCTTAGCAACTGCAAACCAGTGAGCATCCAGCCAGGCCACTGGCCCTCACAGAGCCTCTGAAGAGCTCCTGGTAAGGGCTTCTTTCCAGAAAGGGCCCTGAGGGAGCTTTGCCTCACCTGGGCACTTTGAGTAGAGAGTCCAAAGAGTCAAACTTATCAATCCATGCAGACGACAGGAAGTGTGTGATATTGACTACAGATGTCCTCACTGTCCCTCAGGGTCCTCCATGCCAATGAAAGCACCTTCTATAGCAGATAATTCAGTATTATTCATCAATAATCACAAATAGGGACACCTGGGTGGCTCAGTTGGTTAAGCAGCTGCCTTCGGCTCAGGTCATGATCCCAGCGTCCTGGGATCGAGTCCCACATCGGCAGGGAGCCTGCTTCTCCCTCTGCCTCTGCCTGCCACTCTGTCTGCCTGTGCTCGCTCGCTCTCTCTCCCTCTCTCTCTGACAAATAAATAAATTTTAAAAAAATAATCACAAATAAGGAGGTACATCTTTCTGAAATTATTTTAATAGACTTCGGGGTTTTTTCCATCTTGAGATAGAAACAGAGAGATTTCTATTCAAAGAAATTATTGTTGCCCTTCAAAAGTCACAGGAATTACAAGGTAAAGTGACAGAAAAGCAAACGGGAGTCTCAGGGGTCCCCTGAGTCCCATTCCTTAGAAGAGGTTCTTAGCACACAACTTCACTGACCCTGAGCCAGGTGTCATTTCAGAAAAACATCTTTAAGAAACAGAGATTGTTTCAGCAAGTTCCCTTGCTCAATGAAAAATCCATTTCATCCTATTCAACTCTCTCTGAAAGACCAAGAATCGAAGCATCTGCCATTTACAAGTGCTCACTGTGCCAGGTCCTGTTCCAGATGTTGGAGTATATTAAATCATCCCACCCTCACAGTGCCATGAGTGCTGTTACCATCCCATTTTACAGATGGGGGATGAGGTTCAGAGATGGTAAGTCATATGCCCAAGGTCACACAGAGCTCCTATGTGATAGAGTCAGTATTTAAACACAAGAAGTGTGGCTCCAGATTCGTCAATCTTAATCACTCAATTATATTACCTTTTTTTTTCCCAAAAAAATGAAAGTTAATACCTTTGAAATTTGGGACATCCCATAGCATACTTCCACTAAAATAAAATTCTTAATACCTCCCTTTAGAATGTAATGAGAGGTAATAATGTATTCCAGGAACCCAAATTATTAACATAATGAACTATGAGTACAACAACTTTCTATATATACAACATATCAGTCAATCCACACACGTTAATTTCAGCAAATACAGATAGACAGATACATCTATCCATATGCATATATACCAGATTACATTGCTCAGTCCACGCGTTCCTCTACAACAAATATAATCCATTTCTCTGGGGCAATCACTACCATCAATGACACAGGAACGCTTTTTTTTTTTTTTTTAAGATTTTATCCACTTATTTGAGAGGCATTGAAAGAGCAGGGTGGAGAGTGGAGGAGGCAGGGAAGGAGGGAGAAGCAGATTCCCCGCTGAGCAGGAAGCCTGATGTGGGGCTTGATCCCAGGACCCCGAGATCATGACCTGAGTCTAAGGCAGACGCCTCACGGACTTAGCCACCCAGGCGCCCCACACCCGAATACTTCTAAGGGCCTTTTGTGCTGGCCTTCACAAAGGAGGTGGAGTTACCTGACTTAACATATACATGCCCCGTCACTTGCTCCTTTAGAGTTTAAGTGTTAGAATTCAGCCATTTGAAACAAATTATTGCTATTTATACACTAGAAAGTCATATGGCTTCATCTACAATGTTACTGCAGAAACTCTAAGTAGGACTAAGAGCTGAATAGGTGTCAAACCAACGATTAATCTCCAGTCCATAAGGCTGTTAGATACTTATTGATGTGGAGTTATTATCAAATGTTGGAAATAACCTGACTGACTATTTATAGGCACCAAGGATTCCCAGTCACTTCAGGGGCTAGGGCTTCCCTTTCAGCTGCTGTAAACACAGTTTCCTCCAAGACTCTGTTTATATGACTGCTTGTCCACCCAGCTCCAGTCACTGACACTCCCGTTTTTTACTGCCTCTGCTCCCTCATCCTGTTTATAAGGCAGTGGGGATGACCAAGGAAGCAGAATCATTTTAACTCACCATAGCCCTGTAGAAAGCAGTTCTGCTTTAAGACGATTCATTCTTCACTTGGGCCCATAGCTTAATCCTGCTTTTCCAAGAGCCAGTCATGTTAAATACATTGGCCTAAGCAAACAAGTTATCACTATTTCAAGACAAATTATGCCAAGTCTGGATACCTAGAGTTACAAATCTTTCTTTACCTCCTCAAACGATAGTGCACACTATCAACTCAAGATAAAGGGTCCTTATTTAACAGTGAGTCCTGTGAGAATCACCTTGGGAGACTTTTGTGATTGTTGCTATTATGTTTTGGATTGCTAGCAAGCCAGTTAGCTGCTTGGGCCCCACACCAATCAATTAAACTAGTATCTCTTTTTAAAAGCTCCCCTTTGATTCTGCTGAACAGCCAGGATTATGAACCACTGTTCAAAAGTCAGTATCCATCACAAGCACATTACCAAACAAATGTTATAGGTATGATTAGATCACATAGTTCTATGCGAATCTTCACCCATTTCTTCCAAACAGATTAAGGTGGCATGAGTTGGCCATGCTGGTTGGGTACAGAAAGCAGTCCTCAGGCACAGAAGGCTGTGTTGTGTAATAGGATTCATCTCCCCTCTTCCACAGATCCTCACTGTAACCTAGTCCCTTTAGAGAATGGGATAAGCAAACTAAGGGCTAGCTTCCAGCACCCCATTAACATAAAGAAGAAATCAGGTTTTGATCCTTACCATGAGATTCCAGTTAAAGGAAAGAATTATGACACTCCCTTGAAGTTCAGTACAATCCCCTCCATACATCAAAAGGCAGTCTTGAAAAGAAATTATACAATGTCTTCAGTGTAGTAAGAAAGGGAAGATCAGAGATTAAAGCTCAGAGGTCCCCTCTCTTGGGATGCCTTCCACCCACCCAGGGTATCAAATAGGAATCTTTGATAAAAATATAATGCTGCTGAAAATCAATTCAATTCAAAACTGAGAAAGAGCAGTGCAGTCTCTGACAGTGGGAGCTGGCCTGAAGCTCACAGCTGGGCCCTCTATTCTCCTGCTGGATGGAAACGATTTCACAGAACATCAAAACTCAGCAAGGCCACTCTGTGACTATGGTGCATCAACACAGAAAAAGACCACTCCATAACAATGTCTAGAAATGAAAACACAAACAAAAATGACCCCAAACCCCCTCCCCTCCCTCACTAATAAGAAGTACTGCTGCTGCTTTACCAATTACAGTCTTAGCCTCAAGCTAGTCTTCCTTCCTTCTAGATAAGATGTGGGAAAATAGCCAATCATAGAATCGTCCCCACTTCCTGACAGTATTCAATCCCCACTTCCTTAAACCCTCCCCCCAATCACCTAATGCCTGCCCATACCCTATAATTCACACTTCTAGCACCTTCACAGTTGACCATCGTATGTGTCCTCCCTTATGGCAATGAGCCAATGAGTCTTGGTAGATGTCTGGTGGTCTTGGCCAGGAGAGCACTGTGAATGTTTTCTTCAAGCATCTAATATATGCCACTTCAAGAACAAAACAAATATTCAAAATGTTCAAATGGATTCAGAAGACATCTAAAAAATGGAGCACAATCGCATGATCAAGGCAACACAGACACCCTGTCAAAGAGGTTCCAGACCATTCGTGAAAATTGCCAAGCAGAAGGTGAGACATAAGCTATGCTTTGAGAGAGGAACAGAATTCGAAGATGTGGCAGACAGGCACACTGGCAATGGGGTAATACTCCACAACCTCTCATGATTTAGGGGCCTAAGGTTTCATTCCTCTCTTCGTTCCACAGTTCTTCTATTAGTATTTGTCTTCATCTCCTTCTTTTTTTTTTTTTTTTAATTTTTTTTTTTTTAATTTATTTATTTGTCAGGGAGAGGGAGAGAGAGTGAGTGAGCACAGGTGGACAGAGTGGCAGGCAGAGGCAGAGGGAGAAGCAGGCTCCCTGCCGAGCAAGGAGCCCGATGTGGGACTCGATCCCAGGACGCTGGGATCATGACCTGAGCCGAAGGCAGCCGCTTAACCAACTGAGCCACCCAGGCGTCCCTCTTCATCTCCTTCTTGAAGGTGAATGATTTTAGAAGAAGAAAGGCACCTGATAATCTAAGGTTTCCCATTTCCTTCTGTGTTCTGAATAGAGAAACAACGTCCAGTCCATTGTTTAGCCAAGTCCTGGAAACACTGTAGAATAAAATAATGCCTGTGTTCTAAGACTGCACTGGACTCACGACACACAGAGTTTAAAAAAAAAAAAATAATAATACACTAAAAGGTCACTGTTGACGTCATCAGGGAAGATGCATATTCATATTTGAATAGGAGACTGTCGGAGAATTGGGCCAATAGAGTAACCCTGTTACTAACCGCAGTTGTCTGCGGGTTTGTTCCTCTTTCTCCTTCTTCCGTTTCAGAGATTAATTGGTTTAGATGATCAGTGAAACAATACATCCTATGCTTCCCAAACACATCACATCTGCATATTTTATGTATTCGGCCACCACTTTATCCTTTCCACAGTTCAGTAGGGGGTTTTTTAAACAAAATTTAAGCTGTAGAAATCTTCTCTCTCTCTCTCTTTTTCTTTCAGATGAAACTTCACGGAAGCTGTGATGTAGAACAGAATAGGGAAAGAGTGCTCCAGGTGAAGTGGGGGAGGGGTGGCGACCCAGAGTCACTCTCTCTGCCCTGCCTCTGTGCCCTCAAGGGTCTAAGAGAAAGGGCTGAGACTTCAAAGAAAACAATGCTAAGCTAATGGATAGCTATGGCTCCTGCTTGTCAATAAATAAAACCTGGAAACTGGTAGAAATGCAAGTTTCTCAGCAAGAGGTGCAGAGATCTTTGGGGTGTTGAAGAGATCACATAGGTCAAAAGCTTCCTCTGCGCCCCCTACCGCCTCCTCTGAGGTATTGCTACAGGTCCTCAGGCACTTCCTCTCAGCTCTTCTCAAAGAGCTATGAAAAGACATCAGCCATTCTCTCCTCTCCTGGCCCTGCATATTACTTAAGTCTGTCCATGGGAGCCTTCTTTTGCTTCTGCAGTCCTAGCTGGGCACTGTGGTCCCTGCTGGTGGACACTAACCCAGCTGAATCACCCCATCAGCTGGGTTCTATAACCTCCCCAGCCACGCGCCACCTGCCCATTCTTTCTTATATAACCCTTGGGGTATGGGACCAAGCCATGTTGTCTCTGACTGCCATGTTTTCTGGAGCCTTGAAAGAAAAAGGTCTTCAGGTCCTCACTTCAAGTTAGAGTAGCTTATCATTTGGATGCAACTCTAACAGGAATCTATTTTGGTCTAGAAAATAAACCTAAGTAGCAAATGTCACTCCCTAATGTTCTCTTTTCTCCAACCTCTACTCTATATGGCTGTGTCTTCTCCCTAGGGGATCATATCCACGTTCATGGTTTTAGAAATCATGCATGTACTGGAGATTTCTTTTCTTTTCTTTTTTAATTAACATGCAGTGTATTATTTAGTTCAGGGCTACACATCTGTGATTCATCAGTCTTAAACAATTCACAATGCTCATCATAGCACATACCCTCCCCGATGCCCATCACCTAGCCGCCCCATCCCACCCTCTCCCTCCCCTCCAGCAACCTTCAGTTTGTTTCCTAGATTAAGAGTCTCTTATGGTCTGTCCCCCTCTCTGGTTTCATCATTTCATTTTCCCCACCCTTCCCCTATGATCCTCTGTCTTGTTTCTCAAATTCCTCATTATCAGTGAGATCATATGATAATCATCTTTCTCTGAATGACTTATTTTGCTTACATAATACCCTCTAGTTTGCAATCCATGTCATTGCAAATGGCAAGATTTCATTTTTGATGGCTGTGTAATATATATATTACATATATATATATATATATATATATATATATATATATCTCACATCTTCTTTATCCATTCATCTGTTGATGGACATCTAGGCTCCTGCCATAGTTTGGCTATTGTGGACATAGCTGCTATAAACATTGGAGTGCAGGTACCCCTTCGGATCACTATGTTTGAATCTTTGGGGTAAATACCCAGTAATACAATGCTGGGTCATAGGGAAGCTGTCTTTTCAGTTTCTTGAGGAACTGCCATACTGTTTTCCAGAGTGGCTGCACCAGCTTGCATTCCCACCAACAGTGTAGGAGGGTTCCCCTTTCTCTGCATCCTTGCCAGCATCTGTCATTTCCTGACTTACTAATTTTAGCCATTCTGACTGGTATGAGGTGGTATCTCATTGAGGTTTTGATTTGTATTTCCCTGATAACAAGTAGCACTTTTTCATGTGTCTGTTGGCCATTTGGATGTCTTCTTTGCAGAAATGTCAGTTCATGTCTTCTGCCCATTTCTTGATTAGATTATTTGTTCTTTGGGAGTTGAGTTTGAAAAGTTCTTCATAGATTTTGGATACTGGCTCTTTATCTGATATGTCCTTTGCAAATATCTTCTCCCATTCTTTCAGTTGTCTTTTGGTTTTGTTGACTATTCCCTTGCTGTGCAAAAGCTTTTTATCTTGATGAAGTCTCAATAGTTCACTTTTGTCCTTGCTTCCCTTGCCTTTGGCAATGTTCCTAGGAAGAAGTTGCTGTGGCTGAAGTCAAAGAGGTTGCTGCCTGTGTTCTCCTCAAAGATTTTGATGGATTCCTGTCTCACATTGAGGTCTTTCATCCATTTTGAGTCTATTTTTGTGTGTTGTGTAAGAAAACAGTCTGATTCAGTCTTCTGCATGTAGCTGTCCAATTTTCCCAACACCATTTGCTGAAGAGACTGTCTTTTTCCATTGTACATTCTTCCCTACTTTGTTGAAGATTAGTTGACCATAAAGTTGAAGATCTATTTCTGGGCTCTCTATTCTGTTCCATTGATCTATGTGTCTGTTTTGTGCCATTACCATACTGTCTTGATGATGACAGCTTTGTAATAGAGCTTGAAATCCAGAATTGTGATGCCACCAGCTTTAGTTTTCTTTTTCAACATTCCTCTGGCTATTGGGGGTCTTTTCTGGTTCCATACAAAATTTAGGATTATTTGCTCCATTTCTTTGAAAAAAAGAAAGTTAACGGTATTTTGATAGGGATTGCATTAATTGTAGATTGCTCTAGGTAGCATAAACATTTTCACAGTATTTGTTCTTCTAGTCCATGAGCAAGGGACATTTTTTCCATTTCTTTGTGTCTTCCTCAATTTCCTTCATGAGTATTCTATACTTTTCTGAGTACAGCTTCTTTGCCTCTTTGGTTAGATTTATTCCTAGGTACTTATGGTTTGGGGTCCAGTAGAAAATGGGATTGACTCCTTAATTTCTCTTTCTTCTGTCTTGCTGTTGGTGTATAGAAATGCAACTGATTCCTGTGCATTGATTTTATATCCTAACACTTTACTGAATTCCTGTATGAGTTATAGCAGTTTTGGGGTTGAATCTTTTGGGTTTTCCACATAAAGTATCATATCATCTGCAAAGAGTGAGAGTTTGACTTTTTCTTTGTGATTCAGATGCCCTTTATTTCTTTTTGTTGTGTGATTGCTGAGGATAGGACTTCTTGTACTATGTTGAATAGCAGTGGTGATAGTGGACATCCCTGCAGTGTTCCTGACCTTAGGGGTAAAGCTCTCAATTTTTTCCCATTGAGAATGATATTTGCTGGGGGTTTTTCATAGATGGCTTTTATGATACTGAAGGATGTACCTTCTATCCCTACACTGTGAAGACTGTCAATCAAGAAAGATGCTGTACTTTGTCAAATACTTTTTCAGCATCTATTATGAGTATCATATGGTTCTTGTTCTTTCTTTTATTAATATATTGTATCACATTGATTGATTTGCAGATGTTGAACCAACCTTGAAGCCCAGGAATAAATCCCACTTGGTCATGGTGAATAATCCTTTTAATGTACTGTTGGACCCTATTGGCTAGAATTTTGGTGAGAATTTTTGTATCCATGTTCGTCAGGGATATTGGGCTGTAATTGTCCTTATTGGTGGGGTCTTTTTCTGGTTTGAGGATCAAGGTAATACTGGCCTCATAAAATGTGTTTGGAAAATTTCCTTCCATTTCTATTTTTTGGAACAGTTTCAGGAGAATAGGAATTAATTCTTCTTTAAGTGCTTGGTAGAATTCCCCTGGGAAGCCGCCTGGCCCTGGGCTCTTGTGTTTGGGAGATATTTGATGACTGCTTCAATCTCCTTACTGGTTATGGGTCTGTTCAGGTTTTCTCTTTCTTCCTGGTTCCATTTTGGTAGTTATACATCTCTAGGAATGCATCCATTTCTTCCAGATTGCCCAATTTGCTGACATATAGTTGTTCATAATATGTTCTTATAATTGTATTTCTTTGGTGTTGGTTGTGATCTCTCCTCTTTCATTCATTATTGTATTAATTTGGGTCCTTTCTCTTTTCTTTTTGATAAGTCTGGCCAGGGGTTTATCAATCTTATTAATTCTTTCAAAGAACCAGCTATAGTTTCATTGATCTGTTCTACTGTTCTTTTGGTTTCTATTTCATTGATTTCTGCTCTGATCTTTTTTATTTCTCTTTTCCTGCTGGGTTTAGGCTTTCTTTGCTGTTCTTTCTCCAGCGAGTTTGGGTGTAGGTTTAGGTTGTGCATTTGAGAACTTTCTTTTTTCTTGAGAAAGGCTTGTATTGTTAGATACTTTCCTCTTAGGACCATCTTTGCTGCATGCCAAAGATTTTGAACAGTTGTGTTTTCATTTTCTTTTGTTTCCATGAATTTTTTAAATTCTTCTTTAATTTCCTGGCTGACCCATTCATTCTTTAGTAGGATGCTCTTTAGCCTCCATGCATTTGAGCTCTTTCCAACTTTCCACTTGTGGTTGAGCTCTGGTTTCAAATCACTGTGATCTGAAAATATGTAGGGAATGATCCCAATCTTTTGGTACCAGTTGAGACCTGATTTGTGACCCAGGATGTGATCTCTTCTAAAGGATGTTTCATGTGCGCTAGAAAAGAATATGTATTCTGTTGTTTTGGGATGGAATGTTCTGAATATATCTGTGATGTCCATCTGGTCCAATGTGTCATTTAAAGCCTGTATTTCCTTGTTGATCTTTTGCTTAGATTTTTCCATTTCAGTGAGGGGGTGGTAAAGTCCCCTGTATTATTGTATTATTGCCAATTGTTTCTTTGATTTTGTTATTAATTGACTTATATAATTGGGTGCTCCCATGTTAGGGGCATAGATATTTAAAATTATTAGATCTTCTTGTTGGACAGATCCTTTAAGTAATAATATAATGTCCTTCCTCATCTCTTATTATAGTCTTTGGTTTAAAATCTAATTTGTCTGATACAAGGATTGCCACCCCAGCTTTCTTTTGATGTCCACTAGCATGGTAAATGGTTTTCTGCCCTGTCACTTTAAATCTGGAGGTGTCTTTGGGTCTAAAATGAGTCTCTTGCAGACAGCATATCGATTGGCCTTTTTTTTTTTTTTTTAACCCAATCTGATACCGTATGTCTTCTGATTGGGGCATTTAGCCCATTTACATTCAGGGTAACTATCAAAAGATATGAATTTACTGCCATTGTTTTGCCTGTAAGGTGATTGTTATTGTACACTGTTTCTGTTCCTTTCTGGTCTATGTTCCTTTTAGGGTGTCTATTTGCTTAGAGGACCCCTTTCAATATTTCCTGTAGGGCTGGTTTGGTGTTCACAAATTCTTTTAGTATTTGTTTGTCCTGGAAGCTTTTTATCTCTCCTATTTTCAATGACAGCCTAGCTGGATATAGTATTCTTGGCTGCAAATTTTTCTCATTTAGTGCCCTGAATATATCATTCCAGTCCTTTCTGGCCTGCCAGGTCTCTGTGGATAGGTCTATTTCCAGCCTAATGTTTCTACTGTTCTAGGTTACAGACTTCTTGTCCTGAGCTGCTTTCAATATTTTCTCTTTGTTTCTGAGACTTGTAAGTTTTACTATTACATGACAGGGTGTTGGCCTATTTTTATTGATTTTGAGAGGAGCTCTCTGTGCCTCCTGGATTTTGATGCCTGTTCGCTTCCCCAAAATAGGGAAGTTCTCCACTATAATTTGCTCCAATATACCTTCTGTCCTCTCTTTCTTTCTTCTTCTGGGATCCCAATTATTCTAATATTGTTTCATCTTATGGTATCACTTATCTCTTGAATTCTCTCCTCATGATCCAGTAGTTCTTTATCTCTCTTTTTCTCAGCTTCTTTATTCTCCATCATTTGGTCTTCTATATTACCAATTCTCTCTTCTACCCCATTTATCCTAGCAGTTAGAGCCTCCATTTTTTTATTGCACCTCATTAATAACCTTTTTGATTTTGATTTGGTTAGATTTTATTTTTCCAGAAAGACACTTGCTGTTATCTTCTATGTTTCTTTCATCTTCATAACAGTCATTCTGAACTCTTTGGTTCCAACATCTTATTAATGTCTGTATTGATTGGGTCCCTGGCAGGCAGTACTCCCTCTTGTTCTTTTTTTTTTTTTTTTTTTTTTTTTTTTTTTTTTTTTTTTTTTTTTTTGAGGTGCATTTTTCCATTTTGTCATTTTGTCCAGAGAAGAATACATGAATGAGAGAATAAAATGCTAAAAGGGTAACAACAAACCCAGAAAATATACACTAAACAAATCAGAAGAGACCTGAAACCCGGGGAAAAAGAAAGGGGGAAAAAAAAGTATGCTCAGGCTGGTGAATAGAACAGAGCCACATACTAGATTTTGGGTGTATTTTGATCTGCTGGAAGAAACTTCCTCCCAAAATTTTGAAGAAAGACTTATATATATACAAAAATATGGATAAAGATGATGAAGGGATGGAATATGACTGTAAAGATGAAAAGTAAAAAAAAAGTTTTTTAAAGGAATTGGTAAGTTGATTGAAAAAAGAAAAAAAAAAATTTAAAAAGGGGGGGAGAATGTGATCAGGCTGGAGACAAACAAAGCCATACACTCAATTTAGGGTCCATTTTGGTCTGTTAGAATAAACTGTATCCCAAAATTTTAAATAAAGAAAAACATATATATACAGAAAATATGGTTAAATATAATAAAGGGATGGAATATGACTATAAAAATGAAAATTTAAAAATAATTTAAAAAGGGAATTGATAAGATGTTGGTTGAAAAAGGAAAGAAGAAAAATTTTAAAAGAAAACTTTAAAAATTAATTTTGAAAGACTAAAGAATCATGGGAGTAAAGCCATGAATTCTATGTGTTGTATTTCCCTAGTTCTGGAGTTTTGCAGATCTCATGATCAGTAAACTTGGTCTTGGCTGGATGTTCTTGCTGATCTTCTGGAGGAGGGACCTGTTGCAGTGATTCTCAAATGTCTTTGCCTGAGGCAGAATTGCACCACCTGGCCAGGGGCCAGGCTAAGCAATGTGCTCGGGTTTGCTTTTGGTAGATTTTGTTCCTTAAAAGCTTTCCAAACAGCCTTGGAGGACAAGAATGAAAATGACAGCCTTCAAATCTCTGGCCTCAGAGGAGCCAAGACCCTGGGCCCCCACTCCTCAGTTCACTCTCAGAGGAAAGCAGTCAGTCTCGCCTCTCTCCCTTATCTCTGGCCACACTCTGAGCTCACCTGGCCTGTGACTGAGCATTTCTATCTCTGGTGCATGGCCCCATTTGGAGTCTCCAAACCCAGCAGATTCCTGCAGTGTGCTCTCATGCTGCTTCTCCTGGTGAAGGAAGGGGGGGGGGTCTCCTCAGACTTGCCACTTGTGGGGTCCTTGCTCAAAGGGTAGTGGTCTAACTGTGCCTGGGGTCATGGTTTATGGCACTTCCAGCTGAGAGCCTCCCTCCTTGGCTACGTCTTTGTAGCTGGCTTCCCTGCCCTGATACTTGGGAGCTCTGCCACACTCAGGCACCCTTGGTCTTTCTGTGACCCCAAGGGTCCTGAGACCACACTGTCCCAGTGAGGGCTCCATCCCCCACTTAGCCACTGGAATGACATCCCTCCACAGAGCCGACTTTAAAAATTCTGATTTTTGTACTTCACTGCTCTATCACTTGCTGGAAGCTGCCTAATGGAGGCTCCTTCTCCCCTTGTGGTCTACCTTCCCAAATATCACCTCAAATTCACTTCTCCACACACACACTACCTTCCAGAAAGTGGCCACTTTTCTGTTCATAGAATTGCTGCTATTCTTTTCTTTGATCTCCTGTTGAGTTCGTAGGTGTTCAGAATGGTTTGATAACTATCTAGCTGCATTCCTGGGACCTGATGAAATTTAAGGCTCCTACTCCTCCACCATCTTGCTCCACCCCACTGTACTGGAGATTACTAAATTTATACCTCTAGCCTCATTCCTAAATTTATTTTCACACATCCAACTGCCAATATGGTATCTACATTTGAATGTCAAATTGGTATCTCAAACTGATATGTCCATATTCTGCTCTCTCCCCCACAACCCCAGTGCTCATTTCAATAAATGACACCCACCCTAGCACCTTAATGGGAATTAGGGCCCATGACCCTGACACAGAGAAAACATGGAAGACCGCAGAACAAAAGCCTCCACCATTTCATACACTTTATTATGGCAACAGGTGAAGCTGACTTCATCTCAAGTTTGCTGGTAAAACCTAAGGTGACAGAGTAGCCTACAGTAAAGAAGATATGAAATTCCCCCCAAAATAATAATAAGAAGAGAATTTATTAGAATTATCTTTCTTTTGTGTGCATATATGTGAGAATCTCAAAGGTACTGTGAAGAGAATCATAATATAGAATGATAAATAACATAAGGTGTGTGTTTAAAAAAAAAAACAAGTGTCTCCTCCTTTTCTAACAATAATTTCTCTGCCAGGTCTCAAAAGCAAATACAGAATGTACTTTAAATTGGTTGCTCCACCAACACAAAGAGAATCTCAACAGCATTCTAAAAATAGGCATTTTCATCCACACCATATCAGACCTGGTGACTTTGGTCACAATAGCAAAAGCAGTATCAGTTATTATTACTAGCCCCATTTTACAGAGAAACAGACTGCGGCCTGCACATGTTCCATGTCTTTTCCAAACCTGACATGGTGGAAGAGCCCCAGTGACATGGCTCCAGGCCACCCTGAGGCACCATTGCCTGCTCAAGTCATTTTCTCTTTGGTTCCCCTTTGGTTTGAGCTCCTTTAAGTTGCACTTATTTAATCAGCTCTTCTTTGGTGAAAGAATTCCATGCTTTTGTTTAGAGTGTCAACGTGCCCAAAATTGCTTGCAACTAGTGGTAGCCATGGGACTCAATTTTAGCCAATATAATATAAAAGAGAGTCTGCTGGTGAAGTGTCCAGGAAATAAAACCCTACTTTTTCTAACGAAAGGGGAAACTCTCAGCTGGCATGTGTCTTTTGTCCTTTGCCCTTCCTCCTTCAGCTCTTACTTCTCAATCCCTTTCGGGAAACAGAAAATTACTACTTCTTTATAGTATTCCTTTATCATATTTTTAATGCCCTTACAAAAATGTGATCAACTGCAAGAAATTGGCAAGTCACAAAGAAATAAACCCAAGATGGATCTCATGTATGTGTACACTTCAAGTTATTTGTCCCATTACTCTTTTTTAAAAATGGGGAATACTAAAGTCCTAATAGTATATACAGACTTGAGGCCATGCCAAACTTGAGACACTTTTTTCTGTTATTTCTTATGGAAATTTCTATATGAAAACAGGAAGAACACAGAACTGAGATCTCCTTACTCATGATGCAGGGGTATTTCTGGGGATGCATGTGTGATTCAGTGGGGACCTGATTTACATTTCGATCTGAGGACATCTTGGGGCCTTAGATAAAACCACTTTGGTTTCAGCCAAGTGTGTGGGTGAGGAAATAGTTGAATTCCATTAAATTGTTAGTTGTTGGTTTTTTGTGTTGTTTTTTTAATTTCACCAAATTCAACCATCTATGGATTTTACTTCTCTAAATCCGTTCCTGTTATAGTCACAACCATATTTAGGAATCAAATCCATTTTGCATTTGGAGGCTCTTGAGTCCTGATTCATCTCAGTCCACATACCCTGGCAAGCATCCACTCACACACATAGGCCATGTTGCAAATGTTGCTCTGTAAATTAGATGTCTGGAGTGCCAAACACATTTTCCCCACATAAATTCTGTTACAGATGGTGGTTAGTTATCTAGTCCAGAAAGCAAAGGCCTGTGTTCACACAGTACAGGTGAATGATGATAGGAAGAGACTGAGAGAGGCTAGCTGGCTTTCTAGCCCCTTTCCACCCTAAAAGGGAGGCTATTACAGGAGACTGGTATGGAAGTTGGGCTTGCTCACTGTGCCAGGGCTCCAGGGCAGCAGTGGAAGCCTCGCTGGTGAGCCAGCATTCTCCTCTGGGGTTTCTAACTAGAGGTGAAGCAGTAACAGCTTGGTCAGAGGGGTAACCGCTCCCACGGCCAATGCTCACTCCTCGGGGTGGCAGGAAGGGGGTGGTAGTGGCGGAGAATCTTCCGTGTGGGGCTGTTCGCTCAGGCGATCTGCTCATCATGCTGACAATCGCAGGGTAGAGGCCACCTCAGAGCAAATCAGGAATCTGTCACCGCGGAGGAGGGGATGCCCGCTATTCACAGGCAACAAGCCATCTCTGACCCCACACATGTAATTTCAACTAATTACAAACAGATTAACCCAACCCTAGATGCCACTCAGAGGGCAACTAAAATCCTGAATCAGGACATTATTTAAAATAAACTTTCGCTCCTGGGAGCATGTACCTTTAAGAATAAAGAAACGCCAACATCTGATGAACTTCCAAGCACAACAGAGGTTTCTTTTTAATAGCAGTCAGAAGGCAAACCAGGATGTGTATATTTTTGCCCTGTCTTGCTTGAGGAAAGCGCCTTCACTTCCACTCCAAACTGACTTGTTTAGGATTCAACGTTCCCGTTCCCTCTACTCTGATTTCAAACTATTAAAAACAAACGAAAAGAGAGAGGCTATGCCAAACTTGCAAGTGCTTTCAGATGGAAAGCACTTCATGCTCTCCTATTTTCTCCAAAGCCATGAAAGCCAAGGGCAAGCCAGGTCTTACAGCTGACCTTGAGAGAATGTCCCTTCCCCCCACCCTCCTGCCACCCCACCTGCCCACCTCCCCACCTCCCCATCTCTATTTGAGTGGGAGGGATGGGAGAATTGATTTTTGATAAAATAGGAGCATTTAATTTCAAATTTTCCCAGGGGATTCTCTATCCCCGCTGCTTCTCTATTAGTCTATTCAAGCACTGGAGGGAAAAGGAAGAGTCAGGAATAGCAGGTTTCTAGCTTGGGTGCTTGGGCAGAGAGAGGAGTAAAAGAAAATGAGTTCAATATTAGACATATTTAGCTCATGATGCCCAAGGGATATGCAAGTAGTTAAGCAAATCAAAATGAATGTCTGGCACTCAGATACATCTAGCCGGAGTTACTTTGAAAGTCATAAGAATACAAAAGTTACAGTCTGGCAAAGAAGTGGTTGTCTGGGAAAAGGGAGAAAAGGAGAGAGGACAGAACCTTAGAGGACCCCATCACTGAGACCAGTGCTTCTCAAACTCCGATCTGCACATGCGTCACCTGCACTCTCGTCAAAACGCAGACTCTGACTCAGTCCGGCTGGGACGTGCCCTGAATGTTGCATTTCCAATGAGAGCTCCCAGGCGTCACTGATGCTGCTTGTCCTTAGATCACACTTAAGAGTTGTGAGCATTTTGAGGGCTGCGAATACAGAACCCATAGGAAAATGGAATTGGAAACGTAGAGGGGGGGGTGTAACCCATACCTTGGGGCTGTGGAGGAGAAGATTTCAATGAGGATGCGATCCCGTGCTGCAGAGAAGTCAAGACTAAAGAGAATCCTGTATTTGGCAATTGAGAGGTCATGGGATGACCTTTGTAGAGAGATTTCAAAGTGTGAAGGCAGCCTTCAGCGGGCTGAAGAACTAAGGAAGTGGAGACAGTGACTATGAATTGCATTTGCCTTTGAGAAGGAAAAATAACAACAAGAGCCCCAGCATTATCTTGGAGGTTCCCAAAGGAGAGGCAAGCAATGTCCTGAGGGCCGGGTTTCATGAGGGGCTTTTCGACTCTCACTGTCAAAGAGCGTCTCTACCTTGAACAAGAAGGTTTAAAAGCAGCAGAGTATTAGTCAGGAATGTGTGCTTCCCAGGCTCCTGGGCAAAGACTTAAGCCAAAAGAATTACCAATAAATTCATGCAGGTAGAGCTGTGAGTCATGCTCACAAAATTCTAACAAATCCACATGGAAAATGGAGGAATCATGTAAAAATAGTTGCATTCTTATTGCTGTGGGACTAGGACCTTCAAAAATGTCCTGATTAAAAAAAAGAATTGATCTATGTACATCTTCATTTTTTAAATATCTAACAAATATTTAGGTTATATAGTACAAATCACAGGAGAACCTAAGACCCTTCCTTGCTTCTCAGCTATATGACACAAAGCACAGGACAATTTTTCCCTTACCTTCCCAAATAGACATGGGAATAATATGGTGCCATCCAGATTCTGTGATGATATCTGTGGGCTCATTTATTTCAAATAGTGTAATTTCCTCTCCATGCTTAGTCATTGCCATGAAAATAAAGTTACAAAGATTCTATTTGTGAAATAATAAATGTTCTTCTCTGATAAATGCAGAAAACTCACATTGCAATTTACTCTTGGAATCCTTCCCTTTCTCATCCATTCATTAAAACTTAATGCATTTCTGATTTTTTCTCACTTACGAGCATGTATGGAACTCAACTAATGAACTAAGCAAGTTTGCAAAATTGTTTTCAAATGCATAAGAAAAACCCTTTGGTGTCATTTGATTGACACCAGAACGTTTTCCTTCCCAACACAAAGGCGCAGCTGTCTCTTTCTGAATTATATCTGAAGATAAATTTTTGAAAGCTTTTTTTTTTTAATAATTGGAAAATGGTATTTGTGGATTCACTTATTTAATCACAGACAATTTAATGTTGGCCACTGCATATCGCTCTCTGCTTTGTTCTGTTAAAGCCAAAAGTCTAAAGAGAAATGTGTTCCCAAGAGTCTAAATGCTGTCAAGAAATTGAGTCGAACTGGCTCCAAGTGCCTTCTGCAGAGAAGTAGAAGAAGCACACATGCCCACATGTGAAAAGCAGTTAATATGTCTCCCAGCTATGGATATGTCATCATTCATGAAGCCTGTTAAATACATGAAAAGGGCAAGACAAGGTCTCTGCTTTCATAAAGCCCTGACCTAAATTCCTGCCTAGGAGACTGCATAGGGAATATCTTACTCCTCACCTTTTTTAACTTCTAGAAAACCGGGACCAGTGAAAATGGAAAGAAAGGGGGAATTATAAAGCAAAGCGATAAGTCAGCTGTGAAAGAGGGAGTTCATCTTACCATCCCCTTTCCCGAATTATCACTTCTTGAATCTTCGGCAATCAATAAATGAAAAATGGTGTATCATTCATGCTTTTATAATTGCAAAACTCAGGAACTGTTGACTCCTATACTCTGGGTCCACCTCCAATACATCCTGCCTCCCACTCCCTCCCTTTCCCTCTGCTCAAGTTATCCCTCTCAAACACTTCCTCTCTCTCATCCCAGATGGCCCTACAGCAGGGTTGAGATTAATACTCCCATAACTCTCTTGATCTTTCACAAAGCATTACTGCAAAAACCCATTCCTCTGCCGGCTGTTTTACCACATTTTACAGTTCCCAACATCTTTTTTATTTCCCTATTTATCCTTGTAGAGGAAGGGGACTTCAAACTGCAACTAAGTTGTGTGCCCCAAAGAGTATCCAATATAGGTTACCATTACATGTCTGTGAGCTGAGGAGGTCTGCCTGAAATCCACATAGTGAGAACCTGAGAAGCCTTCTACTCTAGAAGAAGAGTTAGGTATGACAATGATTTAGCAGCCAGAGGGAAGAGACAATTTGACTCTAGTGTGGCAGTTACTCCCAATAGATTTGTCCTGAGTCTTCTGGAGAACGGTAGCACTTGGGATAAGAAGCTAGAAATCTGTTTTACCAAGAGTTCTTTTGGGAGATACACAGCAGTAATTTCATGCCTGTTCAGCAGAGAGTAACACGAAGAGGGAAGAAAAATACTCTCAGACACGTCACATTACAACAGGACACCTTTCCCCGTCCCACCTTTGGTCTGCAGTCGTTCAGTAAAGCCAGTTTCCGATAAAACACAGGTCCCACAGTATCCAGTTCAGTGGCTTTTGGTGGATACGGAGATATGCAGGAAGAAAATGTTGAAGCAGGAAGGAGGATAAAAATCTGGGGAGGCTCATGGAAATCAAGCACAACATATACAAACCCCCTTGGGGACTCCCAGAAATAGCTAGCAAAACAAGGAGTCAAATTCACAGAGCTCTGAAGCCAAGGGAAGAAAAGTCAGTAAAGCATGTGTTTCGGCTTTTATAGGAATGATTTCTATATTCTGCAATTAATATATTTTGGAACCAAAATTCTCTTGGTGACTGAAAAGGTATATAAAAGTGAATTTCATTATACTTGAATTTTAAGTAAAGCAAATTTGCAATTCCAGAAAAATTTCTGTGTGCTAGTTTCTATACACGGTGAACTAAAAGGGAACAAAAGTATCAGTAGCAGAATAATATTTAGTGATATGTAAAGAACAAATGTTTAAAAAAATTTGATGTTTATATCATTTTAGGTAAGTATGCTCAAATATGCATTTGTGGCTGAAGAGTTATAAATCTACATATTATTTACTGATCCATGTCTACTGGATCTCTTTTTCTGGCTTAAATTCTCATTAGCACCCAAAATTTCACAAGGTTTTTGGCATGGAACTTTCCATTAAGATTTAGAGCCATTTGCATTTAAATATTCTTGCCCTCAATCCCATCTGAAATGAGAAAGTATGGCAGCATAAATATTATATATGCAATTCCAATCTCTGAGGAAATGGTGATCTGTTTTATTTTGTCCTGAATATTAATATTTTACTAAAATATGCCAATTTGTTTGCTAAAAGAACAATATAGATTCTCAGTGAGGAAAAAAGAATTTCAAAATTCTAAAGCACCTATTTACCACATAGCCACGAGGTTATGCTAAAAAACAAAGATAAGAGAATCTTAAAATTCATTCCCATGGACCCTCCTTATCACAAACAAAAAACTGTGTCTTAGAGTGACCCAGTGGCAAATCCAATACTAGAATCTTTGTCTCCTAACTATGAGCCCAGCCCTTTTCCCACCCTACTAGAAAATTGAGACTTTGGGCTTCTCCAACATCAGTTTCTAGAATGATGCTTTAAATTATTTTTCCTAGACTTAGAAGAGAAACCGGGTTCTCCTTCTCAACCCCTACCATCTTTTCACCATTCTGCCTAAACATAAGTGTCGCCTTAATTATGTTGTTGGCTATCAGGGCAATATTAGGGACACTTCTCTTCAAAAATGCAGGAAAGGGAAGCAGATACTACAAGCCATGATGAGAACCAGGTCCTCATTCATTGTTATTGTTCCTGTCCATGTTTGAGGTTTTATCTCAACTATTTCTTAAGGAAAAGCACATTTTCCTCAAGCAAACTGGACAAACTCTTGACACCATTTGGATTTAGTCACTCCCTGCCTCACTCCATTCTTTTCATGGTAATTGAGTAAAGTGCACCACATAGAACTGAAGAAGAGTTCCTTCTAGGTTTCAAACCTCCTCTTGCTCCACTTGGGAAAATGCAGGTTTTTTACCTGCACAACAACATACTACATACTACTACATGCATGAGCAAATGTAGGAAGAAAGGAAGGAAGGGGGGAGGGAGGGAGGGAAGTTGGGGGGAAGGAGAGAGGGAAGGGTGGAAGAGAGAAAGGAAGGAAAGAGAGAGAAAGGAAGGGAGGAAGGAAGGGAGAGAGGAAGGAAGAGAAGGAGGAGAAAGAAACCTCCAAACACATGTATTCTATAGGAAAGAATGTCACTACAGTATTACTGAGACTAAAGAAAGCTGATTTTTCCTAGTCTCAATCATTATGCGCACTGCCAAATGTCAAAGACATAGACCAAGTGCCTGATTGCACAATCCAGTCGGTAGCCAGGAAGAGGGAAACCAGAGCAGCTACATGTAAGGCAGCTAATAACATGATAGCAGGGAAAGAAAAGCCAGACTAAGGGATGGATTACCAGGCCTTCTACCTCCATCTGATGAGGAAGTGCTTGAATGGGAAATCCCATATCGGATTCCATGTTCCGTGGCTGCCGTTGCATAGTGCTCAAAGCCCTCACAGACTTAAGAAGGCTTCCACAGCCTTTGTGTTTACTCTACGACCGGAAGGAAAGAAGACACTGTCAGAGAGTGTGAGGCACCTCTGAACTGGTGTAAGGATACAGAAGAGCAATCAGACAATTTAATCCTATGGTTGAACAGCCCATCGAGACCAGTTCTGCAGGTGGTATTCCTAAGACGGCAAGCCGTGAGACGAGCTCACGCAAGTGAGCTCAGCACTCAGCATTGCCTGTGAACCAGAGTAAGATTTCCCAACATCAGAGATGACCAAAGTGTTTATACAACCTGTAATTTTTGACATTTTCCACTTCGCTCCCAAATAGTGATATGTGAATGCTATTTGTATTCCTACCCTGGTTTCTTTGGTTCTTAAAAACGGTGCTTAAGGGGCGCCTGGGTGGCTCAGTGGGTTAAGCCTCTGCCTTCAGCTCAGGTCATGATCCCAGGGTCCTGGGATCGGGCCCCGCATTGGGCTCTCTGCTCCGCGGAGAGCTTGCTTCCTCCTTTCTCTCTGCCTGTCTCTCTGCCTGCTTGTAATCTCTGTCTGTCAAATAAATAAATAAAATATTTTTTTTAAAAAAGGTGCTTAAAATAATTTCCTCGTTAATAGGAGGAAAAAAATGAAAAAAAGAAGAAACTCTCCAATGAATACTTCCTAGCTAGATTCAGTCAAATGGAGTTACAAGAGCCTGATTGTGCTTTCAAGGGTACTTAGATGCATGATTTAGAAGGGCTGTGATGTCTGAGTCATGGTGGTGCCCCGACAGAGACATCAAGAGGGTGCTTTTCATGGAGAGTTCTGGGAGAGCAATGGCAGTAGGAGAGGTATCCGTCTGAAGCTGACAGCAGAGAGTAGTGGAAGAGACGTTCATAGGTCGGACAAGGAAGGCGAGCAGGGTGACTCAGTGGAATATGTAAGCACCCACTGTTAGGGCCTCCCTATCCCTCACACCTTTACCTTTGGTTTTTGGCCACTTCCCGAACACGTCCTGTGCTGCCCACAGGTAATGGAGACACCCCACTGCCGCACACAGACACTGACTGGTGAAGTTCCGGCTGCAGCAAGACCAGGCTGCGTTTTAATCAGCCATTCAAGTCTCAATGGAAAGGCCTTTGTTTTGTTTTGTTTTGTTTTATGGGCATGTGTGTGTGTGTGTGTGTGTGTGTGTGTGTGTGTGTGTGTGTTTTCTGCCAGACACCACATTCATACAACTGAACAGGAAGCAGACAAGTTCAGTACAAGTTCAGCTTCTACCCCACCCCTTCCCGGTGCCACGGTCTAAGACAGGCTGCAGGACCTAAACTTAGTTTCGCGGTCCACCCACACAGACTTCAACTCCATTGTAAAGCGAGGTCAGCAGACAGCACATAAAACATGAGATACGAATCAGCGGTCTTGGGGATGGATCACCAGGAGATCTAATCACCGACAAATTCTACCTCTTGGTATTATAATCTCTGGCTCACCTCCGCCACTGGTCCCAGATGGTTAGTAAGTGGGGAGTGTAGGACCCAGCCCTTCTAATTCACAGCCCAGAGTATGCTCATCACGTTCTCAGTGACACACAGTCTGAAGTGACAGTGTGACAGCAAAAGCAGATGGGAGTCATGGTTTTAGTCCTTTCCCATATTTCTCCATTTTTTACAAGCCAAGAAGACGGCTGATGATATTTGAAATGAGATGTCAGTGACCAGCAGGGATGTCATTCCAGCAGTGGTGACGGAACAGAGATGAATGAGGCCAGCTGGATGTGACAAATACCAGACTAGATCAATAGTCAAGTCACATACATGATAAATAGACATGGCAACAAAGTATAAGGAAGACTGCTGGTACTTGTATTTGATGAGACCACAGCATTTCAAAGCTTCCTGGTACAGGAAAGGATTTCTGTGGCCCGATAAATTTGAGAAAAACTGGATTAAACAAAGACTGATTTCCTTGTGCAGGATTTCTCAGAGCCTTTAGTATGCTATTATATGTTGCAAATCTTCAAGAAGCAACTGCACCATAAAGTTCTTTTCCTTCAGACCTTATTGACATCTCTCAGGATGTGTGTTCATTTGATAATTAGAAAATCACTATATTTGCACAGTGTCTAAACAATGTGAGACTTGAAAGAAAATAATCATTGATATTTCTTTCAGTTCCGTTATTTTAACTTCTACTATTTATTCAGTTAATAATGGCATAAGGAACAAAGCACATGGCGTTAGAAAAATTGATCCAAGAAATGGGGGAATGATATGAAACAACTAAACACCCCATCATCTGATCAAAGCCAATGCTTCCAAAAACAGAAAGTAATTTCTGGGAAGTACCAAACGTGGTTAAGACTTGCAGACGTAAAGGAACCCGGGAGAAATTGCGAATGAAATTTTGATTTGTTTAATCAACTTATATGTAGCTCAGAAATATTACGTGGCTGATAAAAGGTTATAAAGGGGAATGTGATTAGTATGCTATTCCTAATAATAGCTACTTCTTCGTTAGCTCATGTATCAAGATGCTTACTTCCCTTAAATCGTCACTGATATCTCATTCCAATTACCGGCAGATACAGTTTTTTTGACTTATGTTTCCTCATGTACGAGTACAGAAAATAGACTATCTTTAAGACTTAGAAAAAAAAAAAAAAAAGCCCATGTACATGCTGCGTAATGTGCTCTTAAAAACTTGGAATCTACAAAAAGAATTATGAATAAAATAGCAAACTTCAAATGATAATAAATTCTTCTCTTGCAATGACATGGGAAATTATTTTAATCCTCCTTCCAAAGAAATATTTTCAGAAACATAGACCTGAATATTTTCTAGATTTTTTTCCTATTTAAAATGTTGCAAACTGAGATAGGAAAGCCTTTAATGTAAGCATTATTACATTAAATATTTATGTAAGCTGTTAAATTTTAATAAGCCAATTTGCTTCATCTCCAAAATATAAATATGCTTATATATTTAGTTACCAGTACAATGGTGTGAGATTGGGGGATGGAGAGCAAACTAGAATGGCTGGCTGTGAATTTTTCCTGTTATCCAAAGCAAATACCTAGGAATTTTCAAACTCATTCCATGGTATCTTAGAACATGGAAGTCTGGGGTGTGTGTGTGTGTGTGTGTGTGTGTGTGTGTGTGTATACTGTGTATGTGTATGTATATATGTGAGTGTGTATGCATGTATAGTTTTATATAGAGATGTGTTATGTGAATATATATAATTCTGCTCTTTAATTTTTCCACTTAAACTTTATTGAAGTTCAAAGCTGAATCAGTTCCTATAAATCTGCCTCATGAATTTTTTTAAATGGTTGCTTAATATTTCATTCCGTGGGTATTTCAGTTTATTTAACTGGTTGTCTGCTTTTGGACATTTAGATTTTATTGACTTTTATTTTTGTTTTTAATCATTACAGAAATGGGACAACAAATATATCTGTAAATACTTAAATGTTTCTCAGTATGCCTCTATGATATCTTCCTAAATATAGAACGGGGGGAGCAGAATCTGTGCGTTTTTAAGTTAGCTAGGCATGTTAAAGATTTTTACAGGACCAACCACACTTTGGAGGGCCTGATTCCCCTCTTTTGTATCTGGCTCTATTTCCGGACCCCAGCCTCTTCTATTGGCAGGTACCACAATACTAAATTACTATAACTTGAGGGTAGGCTTATTTTCTCTAGAGTTAGTTTTTTGTTGTTGTTTTTTTTCTTTATGCCTTTTGATTCTGAATTGTCCTGGCAATTCTTGTATGCCCATTTTCTCATAGGAACTTCAGAATAGTCTTGACTAGATCTCAAAACTTAGGGAGAATTAATACCTTTATGATATGGAATTTTCCATTTAAGAATAGGATATGCCATTCTTCTACTTCTTTCATGTTTTCAGTAGAGTTTTGAAATTTTATTTATGTACGTCTTGCATACTTTCTATTTTGTTGTTGTTATTCCTAGGTGTTTTATCACTTTCTTTTTATTGTAAATGGGACATTGCCTCCCAATATATTTTCTCACCAGATGTGTAGAAAAATGCTTGATTTTAGTTTATTAATTATAAATGTATTTCTTAGTTCCCCTATTAACATTAGCTTTTCAGTTGATTATCTTGAATATTTCAAGTAAATGATCACATCATTTGCAAGTAACCATCACTTTATCTCCTTTCTAATTTTATACCCCTAATTTCTTTAATTTATTTAATTGCATTGATTAGTATCTCTAGAACAATAATACCAACAAAAAACATTTTAGACTGTATTGCCCACTTGTAGGCCAAACCCTCTAACAGTATCCCATTAGTGAATATCTAGGTAATGGAGTATTGTTGCCTTTTCTCTCCAACAATGATGTTTCACTGTCCTGACACTCCTTTTCCCACACCCCTTTTCTTTGCAGTTGTACCTAAATTGTTTAAGCAAAACAGTTTTAGAAGATTACATGTAAAGCCCATGTTTCCGTAGAGAAAGTACAAATCTTAGAGTTCCGAGAAGCCAGAGAAATCTCTGGCACTTTGGAAACATTCTATGGGATTTTAACACATCTCCTTTATTCTTCAGTTTCATGGATGCCTGTGTGGAGTGGTGAAACAGAGAGCGGCTAGTGTAACAAGATAAATAACTGAGAAACTATTTTCTTTTGTCTTCTCAGAGATGTAAGAAGGAAGTGTTTTTTCCATCTCCCTTTTTTCCCCAAGGATTTTATTTATTCATTTATTTTAGAGAGAGAGAGGGAAAAAAAATTGCGTGGGGAGGCAGAGGGGGAGGGAGAGGGACAAGCAGACTCCCACTGAACACAGAGCCCATTTCTGGGCTCAATCTAATCTCATGACCCTGAGATCAAGACCTGAGCCAAAATCAATAGTTGGATGTTTAACTGACTGAGCCACCCAGGTTCCCCTTTCTATCTCCATCTTAAGACAATAGATAACCTTGAGACCCAAGTCTGGTCTTCCTTACCACAGGAAGTAATTTAAGACTTTGGTATTCAAGGGTGAAAATAGATGATGTGAAACCCCTGAAGACAATTTTTCAGCCAAGTTTTGTTTGGGAATCTACACTCATTAAGAAAGGCTGATGTTGGGGCGCCTGGGTGGCTCAGTGGGTTAAGCCTCTGCCTTAGGCTCAGGTCATGATCTCAGGGTCTTGGGATTGAGCCCCACATTGGGCTCTCTGCTCAGTGGGGAACCTGATTCCCCCTGTCTTTCTCTGCCTGCCTCTCTGCCTACTTGTGATATCTGTCTGTCAAATAAATAAATTAAATCTTTAAAAAAAAAAAAAAGGCTGATGTTGAGGTTCAGGTAAGGGAAAGAACCTGCCCTGGCCTGGAAAGGATGAGTAACCCTCTTCCTCCCCTCTGGTAGCAAAGATTCACACTCCAATTCCATGCAGCACATGATGGAAAAGGGCTATGGCTGTCTTAGCCCAATTTTCTATAAAAGCAGAGCTTGGAACAAAGATTTAGGTGATCAAACTTTATTTAGGAGATGCCAGTCCAGGGCAGTGAGAAAGGTAAGGGGAAAAGGAGAGGAGGCATGGAACACGTGAGACAAGGCAATGCAGCAGGTTACCCACTGAACACCACTGCAGAAACCATGAAGACAGAGAGCAGGTTGTTCAGCAGGCATTTTCACTTGGCATGAGGGTCTTCTCCAGTGAGGTTTGCAAGGAGGAATTGCACCTTATAGCCATCCACAAGAACCGAAAAGCACAGGTCATTGATTTTGGCTCCCTCTCATTTCCCATTTCTCATTGGTCAAGGTTCACATCAAAGAGACATAACTCCCTGAACTTTTGCATTGGACCACCAGCCAGCCCACTGATGGCTCTCAGGAAGTCGTATCCCATGTTGTGCCAGATGGCATATCATCCAAGTCTGAAATAGTGGGGCAATGAGGTTCGGATGGGACACCAGTCAAGTGAGACGAGGGAGGAGGCAACTGGGAGGATCTAAAACATCATACAAGGTCTGAGCTCCAACAGAGTGGAGGCCAAGCCCCAAAGCAGCAATGGTTGTAAAGATAGTTGCAAGCGGGCTTCAAAGTCTCATTGCAGTTCCTTGTGTGATCCCAGGCATGCAAAACCTGACTGTGCAGAGACTGGAGGCCCAGAGTCAGATTTGATGTTTTTAAAGTAAAGCAATGTGACATCGTTTCTCCTTGAAATGTGTATCAGCAATACTAGGAAAAATGTAGCATGTAGTGTAATCACACTACATACAGCAACTGCTCATTTTACTAATTCAAATTTCTTTCAAATTCATTAACTTTGCCAAAATTGTGTCTAAGCCTACTGACAAAGAATTCTGTTGACATCTCTCACTTTGATTGAAAGAAGGAAACAAAAATACCATGAACTTACCTGGTAAGTTTCTATCCTCGCCTTCATTTAACTTTGAGGTGTTATTCCTGCTTTCTAAAGAGCAGTGACTTAATTCACATTCCACCGGGAACTTAATACATACTGGATATTGTATTAAAGATTGTCGCTTACGTTATTTTATTTGACCTTCACAGCAACCCCTCATAGTCTACATTTTATAGACTTATAGAGAAGCCTTATAGCCTTATAGAGAACATGCTGCCTAGAGAGAACCTTGAATGGAGAAGAAGATATTGGGGATTCAAAATGTAGAAACCAGGATCTTAGAGAGATTGAATTGTTCAAAGTCACTTCACAGGTAATATAGCAAAGACAGATCTTAGAGAAGACACAAGCACCAAAAATAATAAATCATTAATGTTCATGAAAATATCAAAGTGAAGAAAACAATAAGAACTACATAAACTATTTTCATTTACCTACTCTGAACCTTAAGAAATAGTTAATACCTTCGTGAATCTTAAGAAAAATCAATAACTTTGTACACGATGTAGTTAATCATTTAAGATTCCTTTTCCCTCTCAGGGAGACATTACATTGGTTTAGGTTTTTTGTTTGTTTGTTTTTGTTTTTTTTTTTTAAATAGAATTAGCACTAAATCACAGATTTTTAAAATTCTAATTAATAAATCCACTACCTGGAGAAGGCAACTGTACAACACAATTAGACTCAGGAATGCAAATTTTAGAATTTGATCAAGTTTAATGTTCCTCATTGCTGCAGATAAATCTGACATTAAGTGAAGCAACCATGTCTCTTCAGCATGCCTCCTTATTTTTCAGTATTTATTGCATAAATACTTTGTGTCATATTATGGGCTTGATTGAAAATATTCATCATGATTGGAAATGATGCTTAAAATGGGGCTTTGTTTTCTTTTTTTCACGTTTGCTTAGAAAGGGCAGTCATAAACACATGAATGGATCTGAGCATAACAATGAATCATAGACCACAATGACTATCATTAATATTTAGCACAAGTGGAGCAGTTCCATTTGCATAATTACCTACCATCATTTTTGTCTTGTAACTTTGACATAACACAGAGAAGTCGTTGGAATGTTTTTTTTATTATTTTAGGAAATGTCTTCAACTGTGATAAGAATGTCTTGGAACTGGCTTAGAGACAACCTTCAGGGTAGAGCATTTGACCTTTCAGAAAAAGCAAGACAGGATTTTCATTTTTATATGGATAAATCTGAAAAATGAGTGCATTATTCGTCAGCACCAACTCTATCACACTTCCTGCTCAACCATCAAAGGTTTGAACAAACACAGAGAATTGTGCATGAATGCATTAAGTACAGCATATTGCTCTGTCCCAAACCCAGAAAAAAAGTATATTCACTTGAAGCAATTTATGCCACATTGTCCAAACACACACAGAAAACCCAATTCCTATCTGATCTCAGGGTCCTGATATGTTTGATATAAAGCAAGGAATCTGCTTTTTTCTTTTACAGTTTTCTGATGCGTATTTACTGTGAAAGCTATGAAAACAAAGAATGTGAAAAACAAAGACAAAAAAGTCTTTAAAACACAGAATCATAAGTCTTTTTTTGATAATTGCCTCCATGGAAGAGCCAGGGTGGATTTTTCTATACTACAAATCTGATCCCTTCACTCTCCTGATTAAAGCCATTTGACAGCTTCCCGCTTCTCTTTTCTAACCAAAACCCAGCTTATTTCAGGCCATATGATCTTTGAATGAAGATGCTAGCCCTTCTCCCCACCTGACATCCCACAATGCACCATGCTCTTTCTAACTTTTGGTCCTTGATGTTACTTTTGGTGTTTCCCAGGCATATGATGCTCTTTCCCCCACTTCACTGGTTGACATTCAGCTTCTTCTGCAAGCCATGGCTTAGATGTCACCCCTCCTGGATGTCTTCCATGAGCTTTCTCCTCTTGCGCTTCAAAACCATCCTCTATGAAATACAGCCTAATCCTGTAGCATATAGACTTTCTCACCTGTTTCCTTCTCACTCTCTGGCTGAAGACTATAAGTCTCTTGAAGACAAGAATGGGCAGGTGTATCATGTAAAGCCCCAGGGTCTGGTTTAATGCCTCAAATAGAGTAGCCTTTCATTTAATGAAAATCTTACCATCCTCAAACTAGCTGTAAGTGATTAACATGTGGCAGGGCAACTTTTTCAATTATTATTAATCTGTGACAGACAAATTATATGCTATTTTTAACCTCTGCTCTGGCAGATGTAAGCTGAGTTGCTTGGCATCTGTGAAGATGAAGGCTGAACGGTGGAGGATTTCACTCCCCAGACTCCCATGGAGCAAAGTAGGATTACGTCCTTGACTTTGAGACATTATTTCACCTTTCTGTGCCAGAGTGACCTCATCTGTGAAATGAAGATGCTTACAAATGCTTCCTCACAGTGTTGTTGGGAAGATGAAATATTGATAAAGTATGAATGATCCTTAGGACCAGGCCAGACATAGACTAAAATTACCGTAAAAGTTTGCCATGGTAATTAGTGCTTGTTGCGCCCGACTGACTGCTGGTAACTCATGTTTTATTTGGAGGTTTTCATCTAGACAATTATCTTACCATCCTTTCTCCTCATTTCCTCTTCAATGAAACGACAGCATTGAAACAGACCCTGTCTGAGGTCCATTCAGCTCTAAAATTTGTTCTAAAGGTGTGCAGAGAACTGTGTGTTTTTAATAACCCAGGGTGAAAAGGTGGGCAGGGTGGTAGAGGGGGTGTCAAGGACGGCAAAGACGGTTATAAAGAACAAGGAAGGAGTCAGTTCCCAAACAGTTTCCAAAGCACAATTAAGGGGAAACAAAGGCGGGAAAGATGATCAAACACACAAGCAAACAAACAAAAAATATTGCCTTTTTATTTCTTCCTGTCAACAGTTTCAGATACCAGAGAGGAGATGCTCCTTTGCCTTTGTATATTCCTAGGTCCAGTTTTATGCACAGAGGTAGACAATAGCATCGCTGATCTCAATCTCACCATGGAAGTATCAGATAGGATCCTAAATGGTGGAACTTACAATACCACTATCTAATTAAGCAGGTTAAATAGAATAGAGACCAACTGGAGCAGATGAAACATACAGGAGTCTATCACTTTCATGTTACAAGGACACTAGAGGTGAACGGTCAAGGCTGAGATAACTGTTCAGAGAACCAAACTCTAACTACATCGTGCTCTGTCACCCTTTACTTGTGACCTTCGGCTTTATGATCTCAAGATCGCTGCCACACCTTTGAGTATAAAGCTGTCATTCCAGGCAGGAAGAAGAAGGAAGAGCTGAGGATAAGCGACACATGCCAACTGACATTTTCCCCCTTTTATTAGAAAAAGTAGTATGATTTCCTGGACGCTTTCTTTTGCATTTTATTGGCTAAAACTGGGTCCTATGGCCACCACTAGTTGCAAGTAATTCTGGGGTCATTGCCACTCCAAGCAAAAGCATGGAATTCTTTTACCAAAGAAGACAGAGGAAAAAGACATGGTATAAGGTACTAGCATGTCCACTACTTGCCTCCTAGTCAATAAAATAAATAAGGCCTTACTAGCATCCAATGAAGCATATACTATATGCGTTGTTTGATGGCAGCTGAAAGTAGATTAAGAGACAACACTCTTACATTGCTCAGAAATTAAGCAGGTCTAATCTGCCTTCTCCTCATACTCCTGGTCTCCCTTCCAGCTCCTGCCCTTTGCCTAAAAAGAAAGTACTGTTCAGCACATCAAAAAATCTATTACCACTGAGCCAGAATTGCAAATATATCTATATGTCATGTTATTTAACATTTTTGAAGTTAACAACTTTCAAGTTTTTCTACTCATTTCATCAGATCTTCATAGCACATTTCTATGTTAAATTTGTCACATTGTTTCTCAATTTCTCTTTCCCTTCTACCACCACTATTCTGAGGGCGAGAGAAGTAAATGTGCCCAATCCTTAATTCCCTAGAGATTCCAGATTGTGGTTTATGGAAAGTACTACAGTATCTTTTCAATAGCTTGTGATGCATAGTTTAAAATACAGGATGTCTCAGCATTGACAATGCACAGGATATATAGAGGAACTCTCTGGAAGTAAAAATACTCTGTTAATTTTAAAAAGAAAAGAAGCGAGAAAACATGAAAGTCAGAAAGTTTCCAATGTATAGACATGCCCCTAACTCAAAATATTTGTGCAAGTTATCTAGGAGATATTCAAAATATAACCAGAGGAGATAGCCCTAAATACCCAAAGCTTTAAATTTTCTAAAACAAGAAAATATCCAGGAAATTGAAAGCCAGAGTTCTTGTACCAAAAATTGCCCTTCAACTTAGAAAGTCAAAATAACATCATGAAAACAGGAAAAAGGCTTTGTGTAATCAACTGAAAAGTGAGAAGAGAATCTGCCAGCTAACCCTCATATTTGGGGTCATTGATCATTTCCAAATAATTTAAGCAAAGTTTCCTGTGCAGATCAGATTCTCTGGAGTTCAGGGATTATCCAACAGCCTTTCCACAATCACAAAAGATGTGATGATCACAGTAATTGGATCAGGATTTAACCTAGGAAAAGGCAATATATTTTATCACTGTTGCAAATCAGTTCCACTAACACAGGAAAAAGTTTCAGGTTGATAAAAAAAAAAAAAAAAAAAAAAAAAAAACAAGCAATCACAAAACCAGAGTTTGAGATCTGGACAGACACAAGTTACAAAACCACTCAAACCCCTCTAGTCAGTCTATACCAAGATAAACATCCTTGAGCACAGGAGAAGGTGTGCTCTGACCTCATGCCTTCAAGGACAAAGAATTGTTTGCTCTTGTTTTTGTTTTTGTTCTTGTTGCTGCTACTGTTGTTGCTGCTGTTGTTGTTGTTGTTTAACCTTTGAATGTATTCTTGGATTGCTAAGTACCATATTTTCTTTCCATATTCTGGTGGCAAAGTGTATCTGCCACAAAAATATAACTAGCTAAGTTTCAGGATCAGTTAAATAAATTAATATCACATTTGTCCAACGTGCATGCCAATATGGCTGCTTGAAACCAGCATTGAGGAAATCAAAGAGCTTAGTCTGTTAATATAAGCAGGGAAAAAAAAAAAAAAAAAAAACAGTGGGAGCTAACAGTAAACCACTAACTTATTGGAAAGGATACATTTAAACAGGACCAAAAGAAATGTCAATCAGTGAAACTAAAAATCTGAAATCGTTTGAAAACTGGCTGAAAAAAAAACAAAACACAGAATATACCAGTATATGCAAATGATAGAATCTCTCCTTGAGCCTTACCAGATTCTGCCTGGAAAACGTAACAATGTAAATTTTAAACCCCACTTCAACACCAATTCTCTGTTGCCAAACCATTGATGCTCACAGTGGAAGAGATGGTTGGTATTCACTACATTTCCCAGAATTCTTTGCAGGGGGATAGATATCATAGGACTGAGCCTCCACCTCCAATGGGGAGGTGTGTTGAAGTGGTACATCCCTGCTGGTCCAAGGCAAGTGTTTGTGAGTTGTCCACACTCCCTCTCTGCTATCCACATGACTGAAAGTCAAGCCCTTCAAGGGGACAGAGATTCAAGGTGAAAGCCACCCAGATCCCTGACACTGTTGGAAGAGAAGCTCTGAGCACACCTGCCTGACTTGCCTCATCCTCCATCAAGAGCTGAACAGAATTGAACTGCAATTAGGTTTGGACTTATTTGAACGGGTGCTCACATTTCTTTTCATTTAAAGGAATAAATGATCACATTGGTGAAAGCATAAATCTCCTTTTTTTCTCTCTCTCTTTTTAAGAGCAAAAGAATTCAGCAATTTGGCAAGTGAAAAAGCAGATTAAATGCATTTTGTCCTAAGGTGACTGAACAATAATAATTTCTTCTTTGATGATTAATAGCATGACTGGTCATAGATATTTAAAAAAGAAATGGTCCATGAGCTCATTCAGCAAATGTCTATTAAGCCCCACTGAGCATCCACTGTTACAGGCATTCCGCACACATCAGAGAACAAAACAAAGGCCCAGCCCTGAAGGAGCATGCATTCCTGCCACTGGTCAAATTATCTTAAATCAACTCCCCTTTTAAAATGTTTCTCTTGATTAAATATTTTAAGAAAGAAGCTATATCTCCAAAAATTCAAATATTATGCTCAGTACCATCTTTATCAAATGGCATTATCTACCGCATTTCTACCTTCAAAGAGATATCTTCCTAGATGTGTGTTCTTCTTTATTTTCCATGAAATTGGAGCTTTAGCTTGGAGTGATTGTAACCATTTATATCTTCTGGCCAAAAAGTCTTTAGATGCAAGTGCTATTGTTGGTTCCCATAGGTGTTCTTTTCCATGAAGATGGGATAGCAGCACATGTTGTCAAAGAAATTGAAAGAAGGAAGGAGTTTGGAGATCAGTTATGGGCTTTCCTTATGGGCATTTAAAGAAGAAAAGGAAAGATGGTTCCCACTGTAACACATTCCTTTAGACATGACTATCAAACCTGTCAGGCCACATTTTCATGTACTTAAGAACTTCCTCACAGTTCTAAATCCTATTACCAAACTTGAGTATCTCTTTCAATATGGACAGATTCAAATTACCTGGTTGGTGAGTTCGCTTACATGAGATTGGCTGTCTAGTAAGACTGGAAATCATAGACTTGCTCTTGACCTCAAATGGTAAGTCTTCAGAGACAGTTTTGCCTTACTTCAAAGTTCAAGAAAATGGATGAAAGCAATAGAATTGTTAACACAACAGATAATCCAGAATTGGATACTTGATCTTCTGAGACACATTACTACTTGACTTTATTGTATAGATTAATATTAAGATTGGAAAGCAATTGAATTCAGGGGATACATGTGTATACATATGCATATACGTGTTTTCCCAGGGATTGTGGCCGAAAGTAGATATTGGAGGAGATGGTGGAGGGAAGCAAAGGTTGAATGCTGTACTATTAATAGTATGCCTTCGTTAAGTGTGTCTACTGTATGCCAGATATTTTATTTCTGCTATCTCATTTAACCCTAAACAGTTCTCACCTTTTAGATGAATAAATAGGAGAAAAGTTAAACCTCAGAGGGATTAAACAAGCTCTAGACTCTAAAGCATCTGGCTAATAACTGACAGGGCTGGCATTTGAATCTTGCTTTGACACGATAGCCAATATACTTTCAAATATGCCATCAGTCCTTGCATTGCAAGCTCATCTGGGCCAAGATAATTCCCACAAAAGAGAACACACACCTGGGTGATCGGTCATGGTTGCCTAAAGATATAGACTTGCACTCAGACAAGGGTGAAAGGTAATGTCACTCTGTAAGGCTGAGTGACAGGCAAACTTTCAAGCTGGTAGAAGAATAAGCGAGCACTACAGTGTCCAAATAGGAGACTCAATGGGATAGAATTAAATAAATCTTGAGTCATTATTGTTAGGGCATAACTCTTGGAACCTCCAACCTCCTTAAAACAGCATCTTATTTTCCCTTCTGAAGAAGTCCCACACCTGCGTTGCTTGGAGTTCAAGGCTTTCCCAGGGAGTCCCAAGGTAAAAACAGACCCCTCTTTTTATCTGAATTCTAGTATTTTAATGGGAACCTAAACCTGCTCAACAGGTTCTGAAGATGTAAAAAGCCCAGAACAGCGGGACCCTCAACCCCATTTTTAAACCCCTATTCAAAATAACCCTCATCCTTGCTTTTCCCTCGACACCCAAGGGAAAAGGTAGCTGCAGATGCTCTACAGTAGATAACTACTCTCTGCTTTCCAAGAAGCCGGGATGCGCTCCCATACCAGAAGGCAGTCTTCTCTACAACATTCTTTAGAATTTAAAAGACCAATTAACTACATTCCTCTCTGTACTAGGTTTGTAACAAACTGAGACACATACACAGGACTCAAAGGGAAGATCGGAAGGAGGCTGGGTTTTATTGCTGGTGTATCTAGACTGGGAACAATATTTGGACCCAATGCCAAAGGGGCTGAGTAATCTACAGCCTCACCAAGTGCACTGACTTTCCAGACCAGGCTATCACAGGCCCTGGGGCGCGTTCTCTGCCCTACCAGCAGACACTTCCCAGGAACTGCAACGGATGGAGAACCCTTCCACCCCTTGGCAAGGCACCTACAAGGGGAGAGGGTGAAAGGGGAGGCTACCTGCGTGCCACAAGTGGCCTCTGCCCCCCATATCTCCCTCAACAGGGTGGTCATGGGTGAATAATTGTCAGATTCTGGCTACTTCCCCAATTAGATAAATCTCTCTACCTCCCATGGGCGGAGTAAGTAATGGAGAAAAAGGCCAAAGTTTAGTGCCTGGAAACTCAAAGTAGATCCTTGGGGTAACAGGATCACTGGAAAGCTTCCTGGAAATGCCCCCATCCTTACTGAATTACAATCCATATTTTAACAAAGTCCCTGGGTGAGTCGTGTACACAGGACGGTTTGAGAAGTGGTGTATAGCCAGAGTGCTGTCCCAGAAATCCCAGGACAGAGCAAAAGAATTTCTCCAACAGAACCTTAAGTGAGGTGGCCAGGGAGCCAAAGACCATCTTCAACATTTCATGGTGAAATTTTACTTGACGCGGGTAATGTAGGGTTTTAACAAATATTTGGAATTTTAAACTAGAGCTAGAGTTTCAATTATCTCGAACTAAACTAATTAAGTAAATTCCTGGTCTGCTTTTAGTGAGCCTTTGTTGAGGCAAAGACAAGCAAGAAGTCAACAGAATATAACGTTTGCAGTTCTTTACTTAAAAGGGCTCAGTTTCAAACATTTCAAAAACCGAGAATCACTATCAAATGGAAGGATCTAAATGAAAATTCCTGCTTTGTGTCCATCACATAGGGAGTTCTTGTGGACAATTTCTGGCTTCAGTGAATCCATACCATGTGATCTTTATTTTATAGGCAGCTTAGAGTGCAACAGAGTCTTGATGGTGGGGCACCTGAGTGGCTCAGTCAGTTAGCGTCCAACTCCTGATTTCAGCTGAGGTCATGATCTCAGGATTGTGAGATCAAGTCCCGTGTTTGGCTCACACACTGGGCATGGGGCCTGTTTAAGATTCTTTCCCTCCTTCCCCCAACCTCTTAAAAGAAAATTCTCTTGATGCAAATTTCATGCTTATTGGCAGATTTTATCATATATAAGAGAACCCCGATGATTTACTCAAATATTGCATTTAACTTTCTATCCCACAGCATGGTCAGAAATGCTATCAGTTTTGTGATTTTCACATATAAACAAAACCAAAGAATAATTTTAATCATGTTTCTGAGTCTCTTCCTCCAAAGCCAATGGAAAAGTATTGCCAGGAGGAGATTCACCCCATTGCCACGATCTGCCCTGTTTGAAACATTTCAAACTCGAGTTGCAAGGGCTGTTTTTAGAACTCCTTTCAGGGCGGGTGCCTGGGTGGCTCAGTCAGTTAAGCGTCTGCCTTCAGCTCAGGTCATGATCCCAGGATTCTGGGATCGAGCCCCACATCGGGCTTCCTGTTCAGCGGGGAGTCTGCTTCTCCCTTTCCCTCTGCCTGCTGCTCTGCCTTCTTGTGCTCTCTATCTCTCTGTCAAATAAATAAATAAAATCTTTAAAAAAAAAAAAACTCCTTTCAGGGCTTAGCAGAAGAAACCCTGCTTTGCCAACGAAAGCCTACTCTACTCTCTTTCCTCTAGTCTATACTCCCTGGGAGCTATTGATACTTCTTTGTGACCATCAGTGGCACAGGGGAATAGATGGGAGGATCAAGTCTTCATGCCTGGTGCTGCCTATTAAAGAGAGAGATTGAAAAGAGTGTTCAGTTGATAAGAAAGGAAATCTCTAACTCTCGCTACCCAGAACTGATCTGGTATGAACTGGCATATTCAAAAGAAGCTGTTGGAAGATGGGATCGGGAGGGAGACAAACCATAAGTGACTCTTAATCTCACAAAACAAACTGAGGGTTGCCAGGGGAAGGGAGGTTGGGAGAGGGTGGTGGGGTTATGGACATTGGGGAGGGTATGTGTTATGGTGAGTGCTGTGAAGTATGTAAACCTGGCAGTTCACAGACCTGTACCCCTGGGGCTAATAATACATTATATGTTAATAAAATATAAAATAAAATAAAATAATTGTCAAAAAACAAAAGAAGAAGAAGAAGCTGTTGGGTTTACTTAATATTCCTCTTAGTTCCCTGTTAAGTGTTCAAAACATTCTGATATTGCTTATGGCCCTTTCCCACACAGTCCAATGAAAACTAGTCAATAGCAGGGTGCCAAATATCGTAGGATATATAATTTTTTTGGTAATAGTATGCATTTACACAGAACCTGTCAGTGTATCACCACAAGGCATTTTCCCAGTAAACTACTTTAGAAGCACACTGGAGAAAGAAGATGAATATGTAATTTTGATTTATTAAATGCTCTTTCTTCTCAAAATGAAAATGTCAAAGGCCCAGATTATTTGAGGGAGAAAAATCGTTTTCCATATGTGCTGTTTTCTCTGTGTGAATATTCCTTTGTTCTGAGACAAATTTCACTTGGGAAGCTCTATCAGCAGAGCACAAAGAAAATTTTGTATTTACTCACCAATTATCTGATTTATTAGATCAATACAGTCTGTTTGGATAACGCAGGGCCCAATGAGCCTTTTGAATGGTGATCTGAATTGGTTACTTAGGAAACAAAAGGCAAGTCATGAACTTGAGTAAGTAGAGTGTGGTACTAAATTATTTATATTAGTTGTCTGGGTTTTTCTGGGGAATGCATCCTTTTCCATTTCATCTCACCTTGTATAAAAGAAGTCACATGTGCCAAGCTTTTTTAAAGTTTAAAATGATAGCTTATAATACTGAGATAATTCTATATAGAGAAAAAACTATTTTTAGCAATAGTAACCAACCAGCTAATGGTCCATCCTCAAGTACTTTGAGAAAATGCATTTTACGTCCCTTTGAGTAGCTCCTTCATTAAAGCTATTACATAGTTTACTGCCATTTCTTGCTGGCCTTTGTAAGCAAACATTGTTATCATGGTTTCATTCATCTGTACATTTGACAAAATACCCCCCAAAGAAAAAGCTATTGTTATGGTAGCCAAGTTCATTTACGATATAACTATTATCAGTGATGTCAGAAGAATAATGCAGGATAGTATGTTTTAGCAGACTTTTATTATAGCTTACTAAGTGGCCTATGTCCATTTTCTCATTTACTTTCCACAATAATTCTGTGAGATAAGCAAGTTGGGTAGCACTATTCCTTTTTTTTTTTTTTTTTTTTTTACTGTTTGAGAAACAACCTTAGAGAGGTGATAGAACCAGACCAAAGTCATGCAGTTAATGATAGATTTGGACAGAAACCCAGGTCTTCTGGCTCCTCGAACAAGTCTATGGGGTTGTGACAAAGGGCCAGGGAGACATCTCTCACACAATGATTCCAAAAGCCCTAGAGAAATTAAAACATTCTGGTTCTGCTTTGGAAATTTCCTAAGCAGATTACCATGGAATCTTCTTTAAGATAAAGTAGATGTGTCAGAAAAAGGAAATTTTAAAAAACATTCTTACGCAACCTTTTAACATATACACAAGATATGATTCAGTATAACTTAAGAAAAATAATACCTTGGACTTATGCAAACTTTTATGTTTCACAGAGTAATTATAGATATGTTATCTCATGTAATGTTTATGATAATCCTATTGTTAGATAGAACAGATGGAGAAACTGAGTCTCAGCGTGATTAAGTCATTTGCCCAAGGTTTCCAGGTGGCAGAGGTAAGGCCAGAACGCTGATACTTTAATTTCAAGGATGATGATCTTTTTATTCCTCCATAGCTTGTTGTCATCTTATAAAAGGGGAGGCCAAATAGAACTAATTAAGTTTATAGTCCTGTTCTGTGATTTTACTTATCCCCTCTCCTCAGATCTTTCTTCCTTCCTTTCTTCTTCCTTCTTTCTTTCTTTCTTTCTTTCAATTTTATTTATTTATTTGACAGAGAGAAAGAGAGCACAAGCACGGGGAGCAGAGAGCAGAGGGAGAGGGAGAAGCGGGCTCCCCACTGACCAGGGAGCTGGATGCAGGTCTCTATCCCAGGAACCTGGGATCAGGACCCGAGACAAAGGCAGATGCTCAACTGACTGAGCCACCCAGGAGCCCCTACTCAGATCTTTCTTGAGCCACTAGGCGACAATGAAACACCTTGTAACAAAGCTGATGGCATGAAAAAATTCAGCAAGGGAAAATAACCCTGTGGGTAGCCCTTCAAAGGGCGTGAGCTACTAACCATATTTTTGGTCCTCTGCTCTGAATTGTCATGGCTTTCTACTCAAAGTTCTTCCTTGAATCATACTATGATAGACATTTTTCTATACTGTTTTTAGAGACAGCCCAAATCTCACACTCATTTGATAGAGAGGGATTCAGAAACTTAATTCTTAAATGTCCTTAAAGAATTGGGGTGCCTGGGTGGCTCAGTGGGTTAAGCCACTGCCTTCGGCTCAGGTCATGATCTCAGGTTCCTGGGATCGAGTCCCGCATCGGGCTCTCTGCTCAGGAGGGAGCCTGCTTCCCTCTCTCTCTCTCTACCTGCCTCTCTGTCTACTGTGATCTCTCTCTGTCAAATAAATAAATAAATAAATCTTTAAAAAAAAAAA